>PPHD01012914.1:0-17698 GCA_002909625.1 Bambusicola thoracicus | reverse complement strand
TCTTTGTGAAACTGTGGAGACAGATCCTTACTGTAACCTCTGCCTCCTATGTCAGGCACTGAGGACATTATTGACCTCATATCCAATTGAAACTGCTGTATGTGGTAGGCACCTATGATGATGCAATAGCTTATCAGCAGCTTTCTGTGCAATTCAGTGACATCTACTACAGATTCAGTTAAACTGTGGACTTGCTCAGTCCTAAATAAGATAGTATCAGTGCATATTTAGCCTACCTGTGTCCATGCCCCCTCCTCAGATGGGGAACTACTTCTGTGAGATAGAAATACCAAAGTGTAAGGAGGGTAGGAAATAGCTTCCCATGAGATCATGGGCATCTAAGTTGGATGTAAGCAGACATAAAACACTTAAACACAAACTGTGAATCTCGAAATATCCTCTCATCTACATTTTTGTCGGCAGTTTTTTTGGAATGCAATTTGGTACCTGTCTGTAGGGAGCTCAAGGTCACCGTCTGTGCACATCAGCAAATGCTCTGCAACACATGTCTTCTAACACCTGCAGTGCCACTCTGCATGCTTACTAATGCTGCCTGGCACATGGACACACTCAATACATCCATAGGAGCAAGCACTTGAGGAAGGATCACAGGAGATGCTATTTCACTTAGAGGAGGAAGAGAAAAAGTGTTACAACAGCTAAGCAATTATAGAAGGTAAGGACAACCAGCACCCAGTTCCAAATAGACCGCAAGCTCTGTCATCTCAGAGATGACCTAAAGCAGTAGGGCTGGAGCCAGGCTGCAGTAAGGGTGCCTTGGAGCAGCTGCGCTGTACGTGGCATTACTGCTGATCTCATTATTTAATGAGTCTGAGAAAGAGATTGTGCAACCCTGGTCAAGGGGTCACATACTGGCCTGGAAGGTAGGACATGATCTCCAGAGGTGCCTTCCAAACCCTACAATTCTGTGACTCTGTGACATCCAAATTCCAAAACCTGGTCCAGGTACAATCATAAATAAACAGATCTGTGGAAGAAGACATCCATGGTAGAAGGGCAGGTGAAAAATATCGCAAGTACTTGCATAGCCTCACATATATACATATGTATATATAAATGTATCCTAAGAAAAATGAACTACACATTATTCTATAGAGCAATAGTGAAGGCACATAACACAGAAAAACTGGGATAGAGCAAGGACATATGGTCAGAGGTCTGCAACAACTTCCGTACAAGGAAACTATCAAACAGTTCAGGACTCTGCAGTCTGGGAAACAGATGACTGAGGAGGGATATGGCAGAAGTGTGTAAAGTCGTGCCATGGTGAAGGTAGTCTGGCACCAACGTTTTGCTGAATCTTCCAGTTCAGGAGTGGGGGATATCAAATGGAGCCCCAAATGAGAATTCAAACAGAACTGAAAAAATACAGTTTTCATGAAATGGGTGCAATTACTTACAAAGAACATCAAAGATGTTCCAAGTTGATACAGCTGCAATCAGATCACTTTTTACTGTGTTCTACTCTAGGCAACCACGTAAGACTAATGGGAGTTTGGAGGTGGGATTGTGTTTTAATTCAAAAGAACATACATATACAGTATCTCACATAACAAATTTTACAGTGAAGTTCCCTAGATCACAGAATTTGTTGTGGCCAGGTCACCAGAAGTGCAAGGAATGAGGCTCTACCTTGGAAATGACCTTCATGATCATGATGCTACTCTGTCAGTTAAATAGCAGGGCTGGGTGAACTCTTGCCATGACCCTGGACAGCTGTTCTTACCTCCACTCAATTGCATGGTGTCTCTATTGCCTATCAGAGGCTTCACACCTTGTTTCAGCATCTAACTCCATGTACATCCCAGCTTTGTCACCCACTCAATAGGTATCGCTTTTGTAGAAGACAAGTTGGCACTGCAGGTTTGAGAGTCATAAGCTTAGGTAGGCAGCACGGCATCTGAAAATGGACCCTGTTGGTCTGCCAAAGTGCTAAGATTGAGGCCCATGCTTCAGACATGGAGCAGAAAGGGATTCTCGAGGGATACCAAACTGCCTACAGTCTTGTAGCTTTTAAAGTTACACAGGTTTTATAACCAATCTCCTTACTTAATGGCTATCTAGATTGCACAGGAAGTATCCATATGGCGTTTTGGATCTTGCCCTTAATACAAACATGCCTTAAGAGGAGAATCAGTTAACTAAATAGAAAGAGTCTGATGAAAACTTAATTAAAGTAAATGGAATTAAGTCAATTGTACCTCCTACAACATTTGAATATTTGAACGCTAAGGAGTTTGAGTTTTTGTGAGCCTAGGGGATTTTTAAACTCTCTGAAGGCTTGCAAAATGAATTTGGTTTCTTTTTACTCTGCCATATAAACTCATAGTTTGTTTTATTTCATATAAGGGTAATTTGATTTTTCAAAACCCACAAAAAATGTTTTTCTAGCTACAGACAATCATGTGCAATGTATTAAGGACAGAACAGCCTCCAAGTCCAGGGTTTGGCACAGTCTCAGTTCTAAGGAGTCATATTTTAAAAAATTAGGATTTCTTTTCTTTCCCTTTTCTCTGCTGCTTTCCCAGGGTGTCTCTTTCTTTCTTCACACAGTCAACTCTCTGCTTCTTTTCTCACCCTGTTTTTCACCAAATATATCTCTGTCTTCTCCCTTTTCTGTAGCCACCCTTAAACAGATAAGTGAGATGTGCTCCCAGTAATGCTGGTGTAAATGTAAAAAAAAAAAAAGAAGAATATTTCAGCAGGTTTGAAATCTGTCAGAATGCTTTAGCCCACTTCTAATAAGAACAGGATGTCCATGGATTACTTCCAGCACTCTCTCTTGTGACTTTATTGCTCCTGATTCAGAAGCACCGCATTTTGAATAGCACCAGATCAAATCTTCAAAAAGTATTCACTCAAATTAATATTTGAATGTGTTTCTTGTCTTTGTGTTCCCTTCTGCATTCACTCATCATGAATATGTTAATGCATGAAGTGATGATCAGAGTAAGAAGTTTAACAAAACACATGAACAATTCAACAGTTGGGAAGCACCCAGAGATCCAAAAGAATTCTTATAAATTGTATCACAAAAACTTTTTTGAATAAATTTGAGTTAGCTATAAACAATTAATGGGAATTTCGTTAAGGAAAAAAAAGTATTTTACATAGATAAGTATCAGTACAATACTCGGTAAGACTACTAAGCATTCTCCTTTCAGAAGGAAGGTTGAATTAATGGTTCATTCAGCTACGCCACAGCAAGAGATTCTGTTACTGTGGCACACAATCATGTATGCTACCAGTGGTGGCACACACCTTACTGCTTATATTTTCTCCCACAAAGCACATGTAGGAGATTTGATTGATATTTTTCATTGTGGAACGCCGGAGCAACATCATTATATTCATGAGAAGGAGGCAGCAAGAGCCAATGGTTTCTAAAAAGCTTCCTTTCTCAGACATAGACAATTCCAAGTCCTACGGCGTCTTCCAAGCAGCACCTGCTTTCAGCTACTGAAGTCAACTAAAGCAAACAAACAAAAAAAGGAATCTTGAAAATAATTCAGCCTAATGCATCTCATCTGTAAAATTATATTCCTTCTTGGAGAGAAAAGTTATTTTTCAAAAGAGACTTAGCAAATGACCTCCAAAACAAACTGGACAGCCTCCTCAGTCTAGCTCCCAGACCCTCTCCAGATGATGAAAGCACAGACACAAGCAGTGCTGCCCACTTGACAACTTTTTAACTATGCAGGTAAGAGAAAAGGGGAGGTGTGCATTAATTCTGGGCACATTTTATTTTTGCACATGTATACATTTAGAAACAATACTGCAGCAGAGTCACTGCCAGATGCCAGGTACGTAGATTTTGGAATTTACCTTTTTGTAGCATTTTTAAGGAAACATCCAACAACACATCACTCTATTCTCCACTTGCATTCTCTTAAAGAACAGTTATAAACTCCCAATTACTGACAGCAGTGTTAACACAAGAATTGCCTATTATTACGTTGCCTGGAAGTCCTTGGCACAAAGCAGATCTCAGATGTCTAGATGCTGCTAACCAGCCTCGGTGAAGAAGGTCAGAATGAACTATAATTTTTAGTTCACTGTAACCAGAACCAATGCTCAAAGGAAAGTTGGGGAAAATCTTGGACCCACATGCAGACTCACTGCTCTGGCCACTTCTGTGATAATGTCGGCATTCCTGAAACCCTCGACTGCTAATTCCAACTGGCTTTAAACCGGAGCCCCTTTCCTGTCAAAATCCCAAGACACAGAATCAATAGAAACAATGGAGAAGAGGATGTTATTCTACTTCACTAAGCGTTGTCCAAACACAGAATAAAGACAGAGGCTACACTGAAATGTAAGGGAACTGATACTTTACATAATTCAGGCTGTAACCTGCATACATGTGAAAGGTTGTTCCTTCTTCACCAGAAGCACAGAGGTTGTAAGTGCAAACTACTGGTAAATCTATTGCAAATGAAACAGAAAGAAACAAAAACAACATGCAGTAGTCGGACTGTCACTTAAACAGTTAATGACCATCTTGCATTGGTGAACTTGCATAATCTCAAAACGCTTTATTATTGAGAAATAAAAGCAGATTGTTCTCTTCACAAAGATGACAGCCAGAATATTTCCCTATGAACTTCATAGGAGGTTCCTTTCGTGTACCAAATGCCAGGACTCCAGTGAGTACACAATACAGTTCTGTTAATAAGTTACTCAACCTCACATGTGAGGTAACAATTCTTGTGATACGTGGCCCTGGCTCCTTGAACTTTCTCACAAAAGAGGTCTTTTGATGATTAAAACAAGCCCTATCTCTCACTCCCCTTGACTGAACTGTGTTTGTTTCTCAATATTTCTGTGCTACAATAAATCTACGGAGAAGACTTGAGGTAGTGGCACAGATTTTACAACACACTACAAAACGCTGACATTGTAAATTCCTCTGTACCCACAGTAAAAAGGGACATGTAGCAGCTTGCTGCTGCTTTGCTGTAGGAGAACCTGCCAAACATATGCAAAATAATGAAAGAAAATAAACATTTTAAGAACTGATCTTGCAAGCCATCCAGTCATCACCCAATCACTGCCATGGGAATGTTTGCACTTAAAGTTAAGAATGCGCTTTAAGAGCTTCAATGATCCAAAGCCAGAGAAAGTAACTCCTTGCAGCATTTGTATTTCTGTTCACTTGAAACTATATACTCCTGACACCTCCCTCAGCTGTTTTAACCAGTTGATGCATTCTAGATTAAAGCAAGTTAGAACTTGCTTTCCTTTTCTCTCAAAACTACGCAATTTTTACTGTTATTAAACACTTTCATTAAAGGAAAGCCCTCCTCTACCTACCCTGCAGAGAACTCATTGACACAATACTATATTTCATAACTACACTGAGTATCCTAAGCATGTGATTTGCCATATGCTTTATCTGAATGCCTGATCACTTAAACAAAAGAAGAAATTGATATATTTGACACAATTACCAAATCTGCCTTACTTTCTAGAATTCCTTAGAACTTTTTGTACCCAGGTTTTACAACTGTACTGTGAGTCATCTTCCTAGTGTAAATAGAGATGTCATCATTTTTATGACACCATGTTTTCTTTTTCTTGCCCCAATTTCCGTTCTGGCTTTAACAGTACAGCTTAACCTTAGACTTTCACCACTGCTTCCTGTACTAAATTAGTGTGGCTGAGAACTCTTGTTGATCTCTTCACCTCTTGCATTTATACTTACTGTGTATGGCACAGTCATTATTAAAAGCAGTAACATTTTCTTGGAAATATTTTTAGGGTCACTGAAGACTTTTGAATTGTTGACTGCTTGTAATCTGCCTACAAGGAATTCTGTAAATCAGTGCTTAGCCAGAAGAACTGTTCGTTGCTCATATTGTCGCTGTTCTCAAATGTCTGGGATTCTGTTCACAAGCATAGGAGGATACAGTACAACAGGACTTGCTGCTGCTCGAATGATACAGGTTTAAAACTCAAACCAAAACGACACAACACTTCCACTAAAGAACAGGGTTGTAATGGTTCTGGCGCTTTTGGCCAATGACAAAATAGCTGGTTTTTAAAAGGAGCAATTTTTCTACAGGATCTAAAATGTTAAGTAAATACTTTATTTCTTATGTGTACAAATAGAAATTTTCAAATGTAAATTGCTTCAGTAATTAGACTAAATATACCACATGGCAATGTACTATGAATCTTAAAGCCAAAGGGAAAACTCGTTTGCTCTTGTTTTGTCATGGTGAAAAGCACAAAACGTGTGAATATTCTCAGACTATTCATCCTAAAAAAAGTTGAACTTGTCATACTTGTGCCCAGTCATCTGTACGCTCTTCCAAACTACTTCTAGAACATTTTAATGTATTTACTTATGAATAATATGAGAAATGATTGTCTCAGTGGTTGCTTCACTTCCACTGGCTTCAGCAGCAAAACCAGTTACAGAAGCCTGGGCTTCTCCTCTTGCACCACACCAGTTTGTTTCCTCCCCAGCAATACCCATGGGTCTGTCTGTGGGCTCCACAAGAAGGTGGATCGCAGGAAGGCTCAGGCGACCCTGGAGAGGCTGAAGTACAGTGGTGTAGGGGTGGCAATGGGAGTCCAACAGAAGATGAGGAACATGGGAGGAGGGAGGACTCCCTCAGTAGACATTGTCTTTGTAACACAGACCGATATCCTGAAAAGTATCCTCCTGTGGCTCAGAAACAACAATGGAGAGGTGTGAAGAGTTCCTGATGCCTTCAATGAAGGCGAAAAGAAAAGGAATTTAACAGCAACTGTGACTTCCAAAGTCAAATTAGTCACAGCATTAAACAGGTTACAAAGCCGTTCCTCCTCACCCAAAAAGTCTACAAAGTACAGCTAGTAATTCCTATGTTTTTTGTGATTGCTTATTTCTTCAGACGCTGTGATGTTTCACCGATGCTGTAATCACCTTATACATCTTTGTTAACTCACAAATGCACTGAAGGTCAGTGTAGGATTAAAGAGAGGCCCAGTCAGACAGATTCCTCTGGCTATGGCAGATCCAGTGTCAGTGGTTACCCACACAGACATCCGCAGGCTGCTCGTTCGGGCCTCACCACCCATCCCAAGGGAGATGGCGGCACCTTCCCATCTGCTGGCATCATTGCAGACATCATCTCCTCTAACCCAGTTCTGTCAAAATTGATCCAGACGCCTTTTTTTTACTAAATCCCTCACTATGAAGTATTTAAACTCACTCAAATCATTTTGATAGAATATTGTTAACGAGTAACAAGACATCCAATTCTGATGGAGTAGGGAAAGGGGCAAAATTTTCGGGTCAGGAGCAAGCAGGCAAGTAACAGTGGCCGAGAAAGTCTGTCCCTTCAGTGTGATGGCAGCTGCCATACATAGGCTTGTCTCATACTGGCTGTCACACTCAGACCTAAACCTTCAGTCAATCCTGACTGATTATTTTCAGTCAGTCAACAGCATCTGTTACTCAAGAGCAAGCCAGATGAAACAATTCAAGAGTGTCCTAGTCCTTTGGCTTTTTACCTCCTTTTGGGGGTAAAAGAACAAAAAGAAATCATCTTCTTTTTTTTTTTTTAAGTAAATTTTGAACTTTTGTTTATGCATTGTAAAGCACTACAATTAAAAATATCTATTCATGTTTCAACTTCTCATTTCAAATGACAATACTCCTTGAAATTAAAAATACCAACTTTGAATGAGAGTTGCACAATTACGGGGCAAGTTAGTCTCTTAGGATGCACATTTCCAAACTTTAATAAACCACAGACCACTGCCTTATCTTTTCATCTTGTATTTCTCCAGCTCTTTTTTCAATAAATATGTTTCAGTTCTGGCCATGTGTTACTGATTAGGTAACTTCATGCTCTCTTTCGAGCTGGTCTTGTATTGAGCGAAATCCTGACCCATTTCCTCAAAACATGGTTGCAACAGAGCTGGACCTCTTCAGTGGCAAAAATAACCTATCAGTTATTCCAATGTATGAGTTACTATGGACGTGATTCTGTTTATATTTTGCTGATATAATGCAGTGTCATTCAGTCAACAGCTACATAAAGCAACAGAAAACAAAACATTCCTTTATTCCAGGCTGCACTGCTGATGACTTAGTAACACAGTATCAAGAATCAGCCTCTCTGAATCATTTATATCTTAAGGGAAAATTACCTGGCTGGCACATCATTCTTTAATGCTATTTTTCCTTGTCTTACTCCTTTCAAATCAAGTGCAGGGCTATAATTTAGAATCCATGTAATATGTATCAGGTGTAATGTTTGGTAACTTTCTTTGCATTAAATAAGCAAATACTTCTACAAGTCCATACAGAGGAGTAAGTGTGGCCTCAGAAATCGCACTTTACCATACTTAAAACAGAGTAAATCTCAATTATTTTTGCAGTTAATTTCAAGGGTGCACAGGCACAAAGTTCTCAAGTGTTTGCTGGTGGATCTTTACTTTTTCATCTGCTGAGCTAAATAACAGAAAGTATAATGTCAGCACAGCTCAAACTGTGTTTTTTGTATCTGGCCTTGGAGAAGAGTGCAATCATTGTTATCAAGAACAGCAAATTCATCATCATTACATGTTTGGATAAGGAAAGATTTTACGGGAAGTTGTAGGGAAGAAAAGCACTTTTCATGCTATCAAAAGACAACTTTTTAGAAAGTATCCGTTCATTGGAAGCTACTGAAAAAATAACTATAATAGAAACATTAGTTTAAAACACATGAGATTTTGAAAAACTTGTGTGAAACCCAAATATTGAGTCATTTTCATGGAAGAGTCCTGACAGAAATGAAAAAAATCCTTGTCATAATCTTGTGAGAAAAAAAAAAAAAAAAAAAAAAAAAAAAGTAGTGTTTTAATGTAAAATAGACAGCATTTAAGTTAGGGGCAAAAAAGGTTTCATTCTTTCAAAAGTTATTAACAACTTTTCCACAAATAGAAGAATATATGCCCCGTGGCTATCTATGGATCTATGCCCCATACACTCAGACCGCCACTACAGCTCTGTTCCTGAACGTTTGTTCTCTTCTAGTTCAAACACAAAGAGGAAAAGACCACAACAAACGCAAATCCCCTGGTACTGATATTTCAGGTTATTGCTTTCCTGCTTTAGACTTCAAGAGGACTTCCCTCATCAGCGCTGTGGAAGATGCACAGTGCTCCCAGGCCTGGTATTTGACACAACCCCATCTCACCTCTGCCAAATCTTGGCATCTCAGTGGAATAGCTCTGTCCCCACCAAGGCTGTCCTATAAGCTGCAGTAATGAGGAGTCATAGATCAAGACATTCCATGATCCCCTACATTCTACAATACTTGCCAGATTAAGCATTTGTCGGTATTTTTGTTAATGATTTGCATAACAGAATCAATAGAGCTCCTATTAGCTTTGCAAAGGATGCAGTGCTCGGAAAAGCTGCAAGACCTACACTACAAAGACAACAGGGTTTGAATTCAGAAGGATGAGCTGAAGAAACAGAGGACACTTGACAGAAATGCACGTGGGTATTCATGTGGGCATTAAAAAAACGGAACACATTTCACTAAGGAGAAACACAAAGGACAACACTTGGGAGTAACTGATTGAGCAAAATACAAGACAGGGAAGAACTAACTGGGCAGCAGTTCCACACAAGGGATCAGAGGTCAGACACTGGACATGCGTCAGCAATGCCACCAGGTTGCAAGAAAAGCAAATACCATCCTGGAAAAGTCTCAATAGGAAGGCTTTTTTCAGATGGAGAACCATGTCCAGTCTAAAGCATCAATTCCAGGAACACCAGGAACCAAGTGGACAGAGCACAGAGGAAAGCTGGGAGAGCTCTCTGAGCCTGAGAAACATTGGAACAACCCAGTCGTTCATCTGCAGGTGAAACCACTGTGGGGAAACATGGTAATGATCTTCAGATGCGTAAAGGCTACTGCAGAGAGAACAGACTGAAGTGGACTAAAATTACTACAAGAGAGAATCAGGTTAGACATTAGGGAGAGCTTGCTATCAGGAGGGCAGTTAATGGACTTGATTCCTTGGAGAGGCTGGAAAGAGGTTTCTGAGAACATGGCAGACACATCTCTGCCAAGAAGGGATCAGGCCTCCCTGGATACACCTTCAGAGCAGAAGACAGACGAGCTGACTTTTCAAGGGCTGTTTTCCCTGTCTGTTCACCACGACTTCTTTAATGCAGCATTCAAAAAAACCTTTGAATTTCTCCAGAAGCAAAATACAAACATGTCTGTATCTTTTGAGATTTTTTTTTTTTTTCAGCTTATCTACTGCTCTCCAATTAAAAATGACTGCATCTAAAGTTAAAAATAAAAGTCCAAAACCAACATCTCCACATCAACTGAAAGATACAAAGCAGAAAAATAGCTTTTGGGGAATCAGTGGAAGCATTTTCTAAAATAGAAGAAAAACAGTAACAATATGAATATTCAGAATCTTCATGAATGAGTTACTGCCAGACAAAAGGAAATGAATGCTAAATACTTTATTTATAAAGACTTGCTTCATGACAAAGCAGATCATCAGGCTTTAGCAAAATGCACTGGTTTCTTTTCTGCAGATACAACATTTTAGAATAAACATATTTAATTCATTCTTCTAAGTCAATTTTTTTAATGTTAATTTTTTCCCCCATACAATAATTGTAGCTACTGAGATGGAACAGGTTAATTACTTTAACTATTTTAAGCCCAGCAGCAGCAGGAAGGAGTCTTTAGGCTTCCAGTCAACCAGAATCTGCTCTCTGGACTCCAAGGTGGGTTCAGTGTTCTCTCCTTTATTTTTACTTTTTTTTTTTAATCTAGATATATTCTAACTGTGGCTTGAATTAAATTATCCCTTTGCTTGAGAACACTGATCCTATTTTTTCTGGCATTGTCTAAGTTGGCAGGAGAAAAGAAATAATGTTTTGTGTCAAATATTTAAGGCATAACCTGTGTTTTAAACTTAGGGGGAGGATTCTACAGGGAGTTTGGACTAAATTCTTTCATAACAAGCAGGCAGTAATATTATAGTAACAGGGAATCTGCCTCAGTGTCTTACTCTGCCTTGCACAGCTTGTATCATATGGTAGCCATTGACATTAGTCAACACCTGCATCTAATTAATATGATTGTTATCTTACACCTACAGAGTACCATGCAATCAGAGTGATTTCATGTGTTACAACTGTAAGAGAATATAATATACAAGATCATGTTAGTAAACAACAAAAAGTGTAGCCTTCTTTGCACCAAAAGAGGAGAGCTGGGCATTCAAACAAAAGCATGAGAGATGTCAAACAATGGAGAATATTAAATTTAAAGGACAAGGAGACAGAAAGAGCAATCAAACCAGAGTTACTCAAGGTAGAATTTCTGATTTTGTCTGTATAGTATCCAAAATATACAAGTAATTGGTTGAACAAGTCTCTGTACAATGTTACACGTGTAAATAAACTTGAAATCTCACAGTCAGTATTTATGTCATCTGAAATGTGAAATATCTTCCTCAGTAATATACCAGAATGGGCCAGAAGAAGAAATAATTGCTTCTATAACACAGAAACATCAAAGTTCAGTTACTTCGTGTTTCAATTCCATTGGAAATTGGAGATTTATTAAAATAGAAAGCCAAGAGTATCACTTACCACTCTCATAACTTTTCTATTTAAAGACCTGGAAAATGGTGAAATACTATACTTACATATATCATTAGGAAACCCTATGTCAGCTTGTCAGGACACTTTTGAAACTATTTTGCCTATATGGCACAGCATTAAAGATATCGGGTTGAAGCAACAAATGAAAGTAAGAAATAGAAACAACAATTTCTGATGGTCTTTTCCTACGCCTCTCTAATTTCTCTAACACAAGCTAGAAGAAAAATAGGAATTATATTACCCTTTACTCTATTGCAGCTTTACTGGTTTCAAAGAAGACATTTTTTATTATTTCAACAGAAAGAGAAGTTTAGAATGTTCTGCACATGATCTAGGGCTTTAGAACTCAGGCCCACCTGTCTGTGAAGCAACCGCTGCCCTTGCTGATATCCAGGGCTACACGTGACCCACTGAATGAAGCTAAAAAAAGTGGTGGAGATCACATCATCCTGTGTTCCTTCTCCTCTTCCTCTCCTTTGCACTGCAGAGCACACTATGTACCTGCACTCAATCCAGCTGCAAGAACAGGTCAAGCGCCAGATGTTTGTGATCACAAATTTAGCAAAATGCACTACGTCCAGAGCTGAGCTGATGAAAGACACGTGAGCACGCTCTATGCGTTTCATGTCAAATAGCTTGGGTTGCTTAAAAAATAACTTAGAAAGCTACTGACTTTGTGCTGAAACCAACGAGGAAACTTCACATGATCAGTTCCGCCAGTTTGGCTGAGGGAGTAGTAACACCTCAAGGTAGCACAACCTTTCTGCAACAAGTTTCTTACCATGGCATTAATGTGTGTTTGGAACCCAAGACCATGCTTGGCTCAAAAGGATTACAGCATCAAAGACAGTGGCTAGGAAGAACTGACTGAAGAAAATCCAGTTGCCTACCCACTCAGATTTACACAACCAATTATATTACCAGTTTAGCGTTCCTTCATTCCTGGCTTTTGCATGATTAGCCAAGGATAGATAAAAGGCTGAATTAGTCATATAAGTTCTGATAAAGAGTCACAACTTTTGATTACATCAACTTCATACATTGTGTGGGCACAAAATAGCAAGAAAATCTGTAATTTCTACTGCTGGAATAATTTTTTTTTTTAATAATCATGTGGTTTTGTATGGGGGTTATCATCTACATATGGCAGCGTGTATGACTGTATTTGTGCGTACAAAAGCATGAAACCAGATAAAGCAGTATTCTAAAGCACTACAATCTTACACGCTTTGCAAAATACTTACATGTGTACAGTCCTCCTTTTAATTTATAGAGGTAGCAAGCTGCTTTCTAAATGGTTTGATAATAAGGAATATAAAACCTTTAGAGAAGATGTTTAATAAATATACTGGTATGTTTTATACTCTGTAAGTAATGTAAAACCTTGCCATTGTTCCTGTTCCACACATTTAGATTTTGGAGTTAAACTGGTTAGGAAAGTTCAGATATATTTTAAAATGAAAGGGATGTTCCCTGAATATGGGGCTTAGATGCTCACCTAGAGATTAACCAAGCTATGTGTTCAAACGCAGATCATCATAGTCTAGTACTGTCTTCCTCGTGATCTATAAGCAACTAAAACTTCAGACTAAAGCTAAAATTTAACCAAAAAAAGTATAGTACTCAGTAATAAACTATTTTGTTTATCCATGGAAGCTTGTAGTGGCTCTACACAGAGAGACTCCCACACCTTCCTTTTATTAACTACAGGACTGGGGCCAAATTCTTACTGAATGTCTTGAAATACAACCAACATAGTATTACGTAAATGCAAAATTCCTCACGGTATTAAAAGGTGTCCTTAAATGGTGTAACTTTGAGAAAGAAAATATTTACATCCGATACAGGTATAGAAAGTTGTCAAAAGAGATCCAGCTGGCTACTATGAAGCTGGACCTCCTTCCGAGGAGTCACAGAGGTCAGGAGCCTCTGAAGGTTTTTATAGGGAGTGGGGTCCATCTGAGGGTGTGCTCTTTACAAGCTTTCCAAGTAGCTGGGGAGTATTAAGAAAAGAGGAGGATCCATTTTTCTATTAAAATACTTTACAGTAGCTTGTAAACATAAAATTAGCAAAATAGCTCTGCGTGCACCTGAGAGAAGGATGAAACTAGATGCCATGAGCCACAAAGGAGAGTTCTCAGTGTTGCCAAAACTAGTTACACCACTCTGCTACCTCGAAACACGATTGTTTCACTGAGTCCTGTGTGTGCCACAGGACGTGCCAGGAGCCTGAAATAATCCCAGCAATAGGGCAGTTCTGTGGCAGGCAGGGTCCAGGTGGTGATGGGAACACAGTCCGTCCTTTCACAGTCCCAGGCACGGTATTGCCCCAGGTTCGCAGTGCAGCCAGGCAGTGCAATCAGGTGCTCCTGAGGAGGGAGCTGAGGACAAGGCTACCTGTAACACAGGTCCAAAGTCTGGCTAGGAAGGGGCTGGAGACATAGCTGACGGTAATGCAGGTTCAAGGTCCAGCCAAAAAGGCAGCCAGCAAGCCCCGCTGGACACAGATAACACAGTGCAAGCAAGAATGGGATCTCTGCTTAACCAAGCAGGGTGTTTGTCCCCACTGAGGCTGGCCAGGGTAGCTGAGACCTGCTACTGCCCTGAGAGGCCTGCAAGCTTTAAGCATTTAGACACAACAGGTCTCAGCATGCATTGAAATGTGTCTCACAGGACCTGATCATCAAGCAGCACGCTAACCCCTGTCACACACCAGGTGAGCACCCCAGTCCCACTCTGTGCATCCACCCTCCTGCTCTGGAGCATTTTGTTACAACAGCAAAGGATTGCTGGGACAGAGGGATATGCACAGTTCCTGGCTGTCATAGACTTTCAGAGCTATCAAGGAAAAACAAAAATGACAAACGAGCTGCCAAAGTAGCTCTGTGCTAGTCATAGGTAGCCTTACATAAAACCATCCCTCAGTTTTGGGGAAGATGGAATACACAGATCAGCAACAAAATACTCATGCAAGTCATAACTCAGCTCAGGTGATACTGCTGTAGAAGGTCCACGACAAGCTCCTGATGGTAATTCGGTGAATAAGTGATGAACTGGCCTTTCTGAAGAGTTCCTTACCTCTCTGTGACTCCTTCTAATGAGCTCTTCTCTGCCTCTAGTCTTTTTTCTTTCTTGCAAAGCTTTATTGCAAGTAAATTTCAAAAGTCTGCATAAAATTAAAAACCGCAGAGAAGTCTATTTTCTGTCATTAAGCTTTCGCAAGGTACCATTCTGACCTCAGGTGTCTGGCTCATGGACATTAGGCAGAGAGTGAGAAGCAAAGCACACAAAGAATAATGGAACAAAAGCTGTCTTGCCTGCACTTAGGGAAACTACAGGGTTAGGTGTAGAGATGCAATACTGTTTGCCTTGCTTCACTTTCTATTTGTGGGATTTTGTCCAGGTCAGTTATTTTCTCTATGGTGATACTGCCTTACATGTCTTCTTTAAGAGAAAGGAAAGCCGTGTTTATTAGCTTTTCATCTAAATGTGTATGTTTTTGAAGTCCTTTTTGGTAACAATTGAAGTCTCAGAGTTTCTTTTCAACAATTAGTGGTGTTTGTTACATACTATCAAATATAGAATACTTATGAAGCGCTGGAAAAATAAATACACTATATCTACTCAGCTCCCAGGAAAGGGGAATTAGGTCCCTTCAAGGTCTCTTCTGGCCCGAGTCGTTCTCCAGTTCTACGGTTCTATGTCTGGTATACCAGTATAGTAATTATCATTTAAATTCTGCCTCCTGTAGCCAAATTCTCGTTGGCATTATCATAGCATTTCTCTGGGAGACTTTTCTATTTGGGGCTGTTTGTTAGAAAATTAAACCAACCTAGATCATGACCTTGAGGAGTTCTGTAAACTAACATGTTAAAAATAACTTAGCAGTCAGAACAGAAAGGAACAAAATGTGCTTAATAATAGCATCCACTAGCTATAATTAACTCCAAAAATCTATAATAAAGCGTGTTTCTCATTTTAAAAATATTATCTATTTCCACACTAATTAGAGGATCTACTTAATGATATTTCTCAATATCATAAACGATCTTTAGTTCCTGGTGAAGAGATTCCGTGCAACATTACTTCCTGCAGCCTCGTTGCTCATAAGCAGCAGTCAAGATCACCTGCTTGTTAAGTTTGTTTGCATGTGCTTATCTATGCACGCAAGAATACTTTACGTGGAATAGAAAGGAGAGTTTGCAATTAGACATTTTTCGTTTACTAATTTGGAGTGGTTGTGAGCTACGTAGATTGGTTCACAAGTGTATCGATCAAAGGTTAAACCACAAGCAAACATTATGTATTACATACATGGCATTTATAGAACTGGCCAATATTTTAATATTCTCCAGATTATTTGTACAACTCATAGCTACTTTTTCATGCCATACCAAAAAGAAAAGCGAGCATTTCTTATTACAGCAACAACAACAACAAAATTGTATCATATTCCAGCACTATTATTTCAGCAAATTATATTCTATCTGAAATACTGCAACATAAAATGCATCAAGTCTAGTCCTGCAAGAGCCGTAGTACATGCACATGATCATACATGTGGGCAATGCATGACACTGCTCAGATGACGAACTTGCCCATACAGTGTCATCTCAGCATTATGGTAACTGAGGTACCAGTGGGTCTCAAGAAAAAAAACCAACTACTTTAAGTTCATGCTATACTCTTGTTTGAATCTGAACAAGGCTATCAAAAGAACGGCGTAATAAGCACTTCCACAGCAACAACCACTATTCCCCTGCTGAACACAGTGAGAAAACTTTTTATCCATAAAAAGGTTTACTGCATACCATGGGAGTACAATAAATCTCAGGAAGAGGAAGGTTTATATGACAAATTACAGTAAAATCTTTAATGGTCAAAGGTAAGTTTCAGTCTCGGTTAAAATATTATACCTATGCATTCTACAAAGAAAGTAAATGGCTAAACAAAATGTGAAGTACGAAGCTGTTTATGGGCTAATTACGCTTCTAGCAGCTATATAAACTAGCTATTTAAAGGATTTTAATGTAAGTAATAGCTGTAGATATTTCCATAAATCGACTCTGGATTCTGCTTTCCACAGTCCATACGTGCTTACACATTCGAATTTAAAACATCGTATAGGAAGGGCAAACAAATGGAATGGACATATTTTATGGCTCCATAGTAAAACCTTCCTACATTTATGAAAAGGTAGTCAATGCTTACAGCTTCTGGTAGCTTATTTTGGCCTCATGAACTATTCAATATAGATTATATATTGGTATCATAAACCGAAGATTATCGAGACTTAAGACTTAACCGCTGTAGTTGTGTATATATTTTCTCCGCTGGGAAAACATAACCAGCAGAGTAATATCTATCCCTCAGGTATAGCACTATTTAAATATTCAGGCAAAATCCACCCTGAACTACTGCACTGCAAAACTGCTAGCTCAGTACACTGGAATGAACACTATTATTCTCTTTAAATAACAATGAGTCATTACTACCAGTAAATGATGTAAAGGATAGATTTGGATTTACTTCTCATAGCTGCATAAATGCATTTCCATTCTCCTGCTTATAGCATTTCCAATGAACTCAGCTCTAATGCTGTGTCATGCTTTCGTTTCCCAAGTAAGGGGCGTTGACACTCCTCGCCTGATACACAGCAGAGATCTCCCAGCTCCAAGCAGAAGCAGAGGTCGGTCATTCAGCAAATCGTGACTCAGCAGCGGTAAAAGCACTCTGCACACAGGTGATAAACAGAAGGCGGAACGTCCTTAAGGGAAACAAAATTCTTGCGTATGTATACAAACAAAAATGTCCTTTTCACAGTGCTGAATGTAACATTTTCCCACTCATTTATCTTCTTCTTGTATACAAGGGAGACTGCATAAACTGGTTTACCCAACCACTCCCCATTTCTGCCAGCAATTGACCCATTCCTGACACAACTGAAGATGTGCATTTTGCTCTTTTAAGAACTGTACGCACTCAGTAGAACTATTTTTCTTACCGCACTCAAAATGCTTACATATGTTGCTCATACATATTATTTAAATA
>PPHD01012913.1:0-17698 GCA_002909625.1 Bambusicola thoracicus | reverse complement strand
AAGATATCTACAGTTCCTTCAATAAATTTAAGGGGTGAAATCATAGTGTATATATGTCTAGTTTCTTCAAGCTTCCTTTGACTTAATGAGCCGTTGTTTATACAGTTAACGGCAATTGTTTGTATGAGCACTTTAAGCGTACTTCCACTTCTTTCCACGAGTGAAAACTGCCAAGCAAAACTGGCATGACACCTCTGAGTGGAATTTCAACCACATAAAAATAAGAAGTGGCAAAATTCCCAGCTAAAATTTTGACAAATCTACTAAAATCCTGGCACTTGGGCTAGCCCTCATAAGATGATGTGAATTATGCTGTCAGAGAACAAGCAGTTCTGTGGCGGCAAATGCTCAGTCCCACTGCAGTGGTCTTCCTGGGAAAGTACCCACACAAGTCCCTTAATGCAGTGATTAAGGACACACTGGGGATAGGGGTTGTATGAGTCTGAGAGCAGATGGGGTGAGGGAAGAAATGAGCAGTGTTCCCGAATTCATCTTGGCTGCTTCGCTGCTGTGTAAGCATCACCACTGTGTGATCTCCAGGGCAGTTAGTTGGCAACAGCCACCCCCAAGCTCACCAAGGGAAGCTGCCTCTCAGGCCAGTGGGCGAGATCCCTGTCTCATTGGGTTTTACCTTTAGGACCAGGGCATGGAAAAGGCACTGACTTGCTCAGCTTTGTCAAGAATAAAGCGCTTCTGGGATTTCAAGAACCCATGCAAGGCAGAAAGTGCTATGGGAGGTCATTTCTTCCATTCAGATCACCCCATGTAAATTACAGATACGCCTTTGTTGATGTATCTCCACCGTGTCCACTGGCCATAAGATTGTCAAGCATACTAAGCCTTTGATTAAAGCCAAAAAACAGTTCCTGCTCACATTCTGTGGTACCTACAGAGCACTCCTTCATTTGAACCCTAAAATCTACAGAGTTCTTTCGGGCCAGCACAAAGAAGGCAAGTCCTTTCCTGGATCTGCACGCAGGGGAAAGGCAAAGGCTTGCTCACACGCCTCAGTCATGCAGGATGCCTCACTGTGAATTTTCCCCACTTGTGCTGCCAAACGCACTGAGAAGGCAACAGCCAGCCCTTCCCCAGTGCTCAACTACCACTCCGTAAGTGTCAGCTCAAGCATGGAAACAGCACAACAGCTACAGAGGAGCTATAGCAAATGTACCTATTGGCAGCCCTGCAAAAGTCAGCAAGAAAAAATAGTTTGCTAAATATTAGAGAGTGCTTGCTAAAAGGTTTGCCAATTGGGTTTGCTACATCTAACTGTTGCTTCCCAGATCTCTTGGATGCAGCAAGCAGAATGTCGACAAAATATGTAGCTGAAATCAAAGAGGGTAACTTCCATATACTAGCTGCTGCTGCTAGGTGCAAAGAGATACAAACATTGTATTTAAAATGTTCGTGCTTCACATCTGAGTCTCTTTTCAGAAATACAAACACTGCACACTACAGATGCAGTTTGGGGTGCTGTCCCATAACAAACGGAGACAAATGTTTACCCTGTTGCTGCCAAAAGGAAAGGGTCCAGCATCGCATCTTCATGCCTGGCTGACTCCCTGCGTCCCCATTCCCATCGTTGCTGTCCCACCCCTCCTTTGTACTGGTGCTCTTCTCATGCCATAGAAGAAAACAATTACAGTTCATTTTTGTGGGGTACTTTTCTGTGGCTTCATCCCTTTGAATCAGTTGCCCCGAGGGTTCACTTGATATTAAAGGGCATGGGGAAAGAGCAGGAATGCTGGCCAGGATGGGAGAAGCAGGAGCACCCCTTTACAACAGCGGTGAGCTCTTGGCAGAGCCGCCCTCATCCCACTGCAGCCTCAGACACAAACATTGGTACCTTGGCTCAGCGGTTCGGGACCTGGGCTGTGACCTGGGTCAGGCATGCAGTGTAACCTTCTCCAGCCCACCAGTTCAGCTCCAGTTGGCTTTGGAAGGAGGCCATGCCCTTTCCCCGGGTCACCTTGCAGACTGCAGAGCTCAGCTGCTGTGGTGCCAGGGTTGTTTTTTGAAGCTTCCAATAAATTTGCTTTTGCTGGAAAAGTGGTTGTTTTTTTTTCTTTTTAACCTGCTTTTTTCTCATGATCAAAACCAAGCAGATTATTTTTAGGTCAGTTTTCTCCTTTTGAACTTACATTTGGGCACTAAGTCAACAGATGGGACTTCTGCTTCAAAAGACAGTGAGAAAGAAGTTGCTGTGTGATCTGTATAAAGTGTAATGCACCACAGTCAGAAAAGAAATTGAGAAAAAAGACTAAAACTTCCAGTAAATCTGAGAACTTCAAATCTACAACTAAATTCATGGTCATCTTCCACCAAATTTTGGAGATGCATTAAATTTTTTTTTTGAAGACTCCATACCCCCAAGTAGTCTCTAGGGCAATTTACACCTTTTCTTCTTTAGCTGTGAAAATACCCTTGGCTGATGTTCTGCGTAGACCCAGATATGATCTGGGCTACTTTACTGAGACCTTTACATTGCAGTGTGTGGGTTCCCAGGGGTGAATATGGGAGAAAAAGAAGACACAGCCATAGATCTGTGATTCCATGGGCCAGGCAGCAGCACAGGTGATGGCTCTGTTGCTGTGCTGAGGTGCTAGGGTTGCTCAAGAGGTGAAAATAAATGGATCATTTGCATTATTGACGGTATCACTAACATTATCTGGCAAAAGGCAGTAGTTCATTCCTGAGGTGCTGAGGTACTGCACAGGTTCCACACTGAGAAAGGTGAAGGATGTTTTCTGTAAGTCTCCTGTCAGGTTGCCCTAAGGAGTCACAGACTGGTGTCCCTCACAAAGATGAGGTCCCTTCAGCACCTCTGAAAAACGAAGTAACGTTTATCCAGGCGATCAGTTATAGAGTTAGATACTTGCAGGCTTAAAATACTGGTCCAGCTTAGGAATGAAGGGGAAAAATAGTAGTCTGGTAATATGATTGCAAAATCACGGGTTTTCAGGGAAGGTAAACGGTCATGTGTTAGCCTGCTTCTAAAATGAAATTTGTTTTCTGTGTTTCTGTGTTTCTGTGGGAAATCAGAGGATGTTATTAACTGAGTCATGCAGCTGTTGACTTCAGCAAGCAGGCAACTGATATAAATAGAGAATCAGCAGCGAGCCTTGGACAGAAGAAGTGGTTGAGAGGTATTCTTGAGAGCACTCTGTCCAAGGACAGAGGCAGAGATGGAACTGAAGATGCTTGCTTTCCTGGGGTTACTGTGTGTTTCATGCTCATATGCTTTGCCAGTGGCTCCAGAAACTGCAAATGAAGATATGCAATTTGCTCAGGTAAGCTCCATAGACAAAATGTAGAAAACAATTTATTGAGAAAAAAATGAATTTAATGATGCTGTGTAAGTGATGCAGAATATTTCACTAACAACTCCTTGCCTTTGAAAAGAATTATTTATGCTCTAAACTGTTGCATTTCCTTCCCAACAGAAATATCTGGAAAACTTTTATGATTTTAAAGAAGATAAACACTCTTTATTTAAATCAACAAATCTCAACCACATGGCTGACAAAATCCGAGAAATGCAGTCGTTCTTTGGGCTGGAGGTGACCGGGCAGCTGAACCGTAAGACGATGGACATGATGAAGCAGCCCAGATGCGGAATACCAGACGTCCGCTCATACAGCACCTTCCCACGGAACCCTAAGTGGAAGAAGGAAGATGTGACATATCGGTAACATACACTGAAGCATGTTTCCCTGTACATCAGTTTTATGTTTTCCAGGCACAAGTAACGCCAGCAGGTTCTTTACTATTTACTCCTGCATGAACACCATTCAGGGTGGCAGGACCAAGAACGTGGGGACCATTTGTGTCTTTTGCATTAGACTTCCAAATGCTGATAAAAGAGACCAGAATAGGAGCTTACATTGGTTTATTAAGAGCACACTAAATAATTTAATTAGTGGATAGAAGGGATACAACTGAGAGTAACTGTTGGGATTTCTGAGAGGTCTGAAAGAAAACTTTGAAATCTTCCCCTATTACATAAGCAGATAACTGGAAAATAAACAACCCAACGTATAAATAACAACAATCAGTGCTTAAAATATTTGACCTCGGTACTATGTGCCCTAGACATAGTTCTGGTTGTTTTTAATTCATTCTGTCTCGTTTTACAGGATTTTGAACTACACTCCTGACATGCTGCAAGCTGATGTGGACGAAGCAATTGCAAAAGCCTTCCAGCTCTGGAGCAGTGTCACCCCTTTGAGGTTCACCAGGCTCTACAGTGGTGATGCAGATATAATGATCTCCTTTGCTTCTGGATGTAAGGGAACCCCTTGCTGGGGAATGATAACTAATTGTCACTTTCTCTTGCCGAGCTGATGGAAAGTTTCACTTGTTTTTATGTTTTTATTTTAGTTCACGGTGACTTCTATTCCTTCGATGGTCCAGGAGGAACGCTGGCTCATGCCTACCCCCCCAACACTGGGATAGGAGGAGATGCCCACTTTGATGAAGATGAAAACTGGACCAAGTTTACCACCTATAGTGGCAAGTTGCCTTAAAAATTGCATTACTTGTTTTTTATTAGTGTTTGTCTTGAAGACATTATGAAGTAAAAGGTAGCATGGCAGAAATTCCTGCATTTGCTGAGATGTAAAATGTCAGTGTAACTTAGAAAAGTGATTGAGCATATCCTGACCTATGCTGCAGTCATGACAGTTCTCTGTACTTAATTCATAAACTGTAACTGCAGCTCCAGTGAAGAAAATGAGATTAACATGAAATAGCAATTGGGTAACCATGACATTGTATGGCAGGGAATTTTGGCCATTGGGAATGACCTTAAAATTTTTAATAGTGAGCTCTCAATTATTTTTTTTTTTAATAAAATTATTTAAACCTTTTAATTTTGCAAACAAATAAAAGGGCCATGAATTTGTTGGTAAGCATAATTTTGAAATTTTCTGGTATCCAGCAATGTTCAGGGGTGATATCAGAGCTCACATGCTACTGGCCTTCCTGCAACTGAATTCCATGCCACTTCTGATGCTTAAAATACGACCAGATTATTAAAACATTCTCATCCAATTTTCAGTCTTTGTTAACATTAAAGAATCTGTGATTCTTTGCTGGCAGGAAAAATTCTGCAGCATGAACAAGCAATGTTCCCCAACTGGCTCCCCTGTGAGCAACAAACATTTATAATTGGAAACTCATTTGTTTTCCAAGATTTTAGAGAACCTCTTAACTGGGACAGTTCAAGTTTCCTGTTTTATTAACACCGTGAATAATATATCATAAATGAAAAGTTAGAATGTGCGTCCCACTGTCAAGAAGAAATTTTGTTTAGCGTTTGTTCTCTGTGCCGGATTTTTTTTTTAGGCTACAATTTATTCCTTGTTGCTGCTCATGAGTTGGGCCACTCACTGGGTCTTGGTCATTCCAATGTCTTCGGTGCCTTGATGTATCCCATATATATGGCCAAGGATACAAGAAACTACAGGCTTCATCAGGATGATATCAGTGGCATTCAGGCCCTCTATGGTAAGCAAGAAGAATAATTTTTGTTGGCCAATGGATAAGCATTTACAATAAATTTTACTTAACAGCTAAGAAGTACTTATTCCTACTGCAGGAAGAATACTGAGATTTAATTTCCTGATTACATTTTGTGCAAACCTTTCAGTTTCTTTGTGGCTAAAAGTCAATATTTGCAACATGAAATCTGTTGGCTGTGTCCTTGCCAGTAAAACAAAATATTTAATCTTTCTTTAAAGCTACCAGAGGAAGCAGTTACAGCCTGTAAATGTAGTATTAACTCTCTTACCATCCATAAAAGGATGTTCATATGCACAACTGCTATTTGAAAATTGGTTTTGTTCTACATTAATCCCTGAGCAAATGCAGTTTGAGCTAGCAATGACTAGTCATGGTAAAACCACGGAAGAGACTATTATAATGGTTATCAACACAGATCGCCAACTTAAATTGCCCAATTTCCACTGGCATTAGCTTACTAGCTGAGTTATAAACTCAACTGTACGTTAGGCTCAGTAGGGTACACTCTGAAGCTCTGCAATGCAAAACTGTATCTCACCATCCAATTTCACATTTATCTGTTTCCCAAAGGACCCCCAAGGGAATCTCCTGCATTTCCAACAAAAGCATTTCCCCCACAAGAACCAACTGAAATGACACCTACGGAAGCACCAACTCAAATGTCACCAACAGAAATGGCACCCACAGAAAGACCAGAGGACTGTGACCCTCATTTGACTTTTGATGCTATCACTACTCTCCGTGGGGAAATTCTGTTCTTCAAAGGCAGGTAAGTGATTTCATTTCTACCAGCACCTGCTTCTAGGCTTACAGAGGTAGAACATAATGTCCACTTCAAGGAATTTATCTTCCTTTGGTTACAAGGGAAAATATTTCTTTCTGAAAGTATTAAGGCAGCTTTGCAAATTTTTACTAGTCCAGCAAGAGTTCAGTGAGTAACACGGTTTACTGACAGGTGAGTAAACTGTTGCAATCCATCATCCATCATCACTGTTGCAGTTGTGCAAGGCTGAATAATCTCAGCATCACTTCTCAGCCTGCAGCTAGTTCATACACAGCACTTTCCTCATCATACCAGTCCAGGTGCGGGTCAAGGAGCTGTGGGAAGTGCCACTGGTGTCTTCTGGCAGCACTCTGACCAAGGGGTACACAGTGAACTAGTGCCGAGTGCTGCTCAAAGGGAGTCCCTGCCATTAGGTGGCCCTGCTTTTTCTGTATGTTCTGACACTGAGCACTGTAACAGGGGGTTGGCAATACACTTCTGCTCTGGAGAAAGGGGACAGCATGTCAGGCCTAGAGTTTCATTCACGTCTTGGGTTGGTGACTATGTTTCAATTGAATAAACTTCCTTTGATGAAGTGGGTCTGATTCATCTTCTAAAGTGTGTAATGAAGAATTGTAGCTTAAAATCATTCTAGGGAAGGAGGGGAAGGAGGAATTCCTCCTTACTTTGAGCTTTAATATATTTTTCCAAGGATGTTTAGTGAATCTTTGTAACCAATTTGAAATTAAGAACAGAGCTGTGCCAGCCCACATGGCACACGGTGAAGACAAATTTGTAGTCATCAGGCACATGTGTTGATGGGCAAGTCACTGGAATCTTGCTGGAGTAGTCTATAGGGCAAGCAGCTTTAAGTGGCACTGCTTGAGCAAAGGTGCTGTATAAGATCATCTCCAGAGATTCCTTCAACCTCAACCACTCTGTGATACCAAAGTAACCAGTAGTAAAGGGGAAATCTCTATGAAAGAGCAGGACCAAGTGAAGCACTCCATCCCAGAAGGGGTGATGGCTTTGCCCAGTAGTGAGAACTGGCTTCGGCATGCAAACAGTAGCATTTTAAGTATATTTCTGTGCCACTGATCTCATAGTGTAATACGAACGATGAAACACTGCTGATTTCATTTCTATCAGCTATGTCTGGCGCAAAAGTCCCTACTTCTCACAAATCGAGCATGACACCATCTCCACATTCTGGCCATCACTGGTAGCTGGCTTTGATGCTGCTTATGAGATTGACAAGAAGGATCGAGTGATCTTCTTTAAAGGTATTTCTCTTACATTTCCATCCATCTGTTTTTATGAAATAATAAAGCTGTGGTGGAACAACTAGCCTGTATGTGTTTGTGCATGTTATATGATAATAACGGAAGTAATATAATAATAACAACATATATTCTTAATATTTAAACCCACGTTCACTTTCAAAATGCTATTAATGTCATTAATTAATGCTGATCCCAGCAGCCCTTTACAGTATATTACTCTTGCTACTGAGAGAGATCAGAACTGAGACAAAACTCATTACCTGCACTGCTACTTAAATATATTTTTAAAGGTGCCAAATACACGTAAAAAGCATGCTGAACTTTAGCCATTAAGTGTTGTAATATCATAATGAGTGTTAAAAATGAAAAATCCAACACCCAGTATCTGAATAATTCAAAGTTGTGTGTGTTCTAAAGGGTCATCCTCTCATCCGGATATATGTGCTACTTAGGGATCTTTACTACACAGAAAGCTCTGATGAAAAGTTACGGGGCTTTGATGAAAAGTTATGGGGCTTTGATGAAAAGTTCAGCCTCTTCAGGAATCCCTACTAATATTTTCTGTTTCTCTTGACAGACAACCAGTACTGGGCTGTCAGTGGGTACAGAATAGAGCCTGGTTTCCCCAAGCCTATTCAGAACCTGGGCTTTCCCAGAAGTGTTAGGAAAATAGATGCTGCTGTTCATGATCAAAATACCAAGAAAACCTATATCTTTGTAGGCAACAAGTACTGGAGGTAAGGCTAATTCCTCTCTTGCGCAGCAGATAATCCAGACAGTTGTTTTTTAAAAATCAAGCTACATAAGAATTTGTATAGTTAATCTGTGTCCTCTTGTCATCCTTTTTAGCCAATATAATGCTAAAATCAAAGGCAATTATTCATATCTTTTATAGCAAAATGTTTGTAAAGGTAAAGTAGACATCAATTTGCTGTTATCAGTCTGCAGTTAAGATACACAAACAAATAAGCACTGTTTATCTGTTAAAAAGAATTATTCCATGAAACTAGTACAAAATTTAGTACAAAAAGCCAATGTGAGTAGGCTTTGTCATCATTTCTTTCATTCAGGATCTCTTAAGGGGCAGATGCACTCTCTGAAACTTGTAAGTGAAGGACCTATCAAGAAAGCAATGAAAGGAAATCAAAATATTGAATTTCTAAAGAAACAGTGCAGTGAAGCAGTAATATTTACCCTAATAATATAACTGGAAAAATATCCTGTTACACCAAAATTTACATCCAGTCATGAAGTCAATTCTTAGGTTGGATACTGTTGAAGTGAATTAATCAATTTGAATAAAGAGTTAAGCTTATTACTCAGCACAAACACAAACACAGCCTTGTTATCAAACTCAGGGAACAGAGTTGAACTATTTAGTCTGATGCTCTGAAAACAGCCTTGCTCATGACAGCAAAGGTATGAATTTTACACAGGATTTATACAGTACAGTGAGCTCTCTATACAGACATGATTGATTAATTCTCCATTAGAGTAGGCTTATTTAGTAAAGAATTCATCTGGTTTTACCATTAACAATTACAATCTTTCTTCTTTTCATTAATTTCTTTGTACAGTTTTGATGAAAATACCCAATCAATGGAAAGAGGATATCCAAGAAAAATAGCAGCTGACTTCCACGGAATTGGCCACACCATTGATGCTGCACTTCAGAAAAATGGTAAGTAAATAAAAATGGAAATAAAAGCAAAGTAGAAGACCATCAACTGATGCAAACAAAAAAAGTATATGTATGTTTCAAATATATATGGATATGAAACATTTTTTTAATCACTCAGGAAAACAGAAATTATGGATCAATAATTAAACAAAAATTAAATACTAATTTGCTATTACTTTGTCCTTCTAATTCCAGGACATTTCTACTTTTTCCATGGATCAGACCAGTATGAGGTTGACATCAAGAACAAGAAACTGGTCCGTAAAATGAAGAGCAACAGCTGGTTTGATTGCTAGAAATCTGAAACAATAATGCAAGTTTGCATTTGCTCCAGAAATGTTTTTCTTATGTTCCTTGTCTATAACCAATATCATCCAGGTGTTATTGTGCATCTGAGTCTGCAATTACAGTCTTTGAAGAATCTAATTTAAAATTTTAATAATGTAAAACTTAATGTACAGTTTTAATTTATTTTTCCAAGTATTTATTAATCAAACTAGTTTTTAGTAATAAAAGTATTTTGCTGGAGAATAGTAGTGCTTGTGTGTTCTGATTCATTTCTCTGGTGACAATGCTCCCAGGATAACTGCACACAAGCCTGAATAGAGCCAGGACCCCACTGCCATTTTCAGAAGTGCTCAGTGTCCGTAGCAGGGAAGTTAGAAAGAATCTGAAGCTGCTGGGCTGTTTTGAGGCACAATGAGAAATGACCCGAGGGACAGACTGAGGAAAGGAATGCACTCAGGAAAGTTGTGAGGGAACAGAAGAAGTATAAACAGATCCTACAGAAGGAGAATCCAAACAGCACCATTAGTTAGGGTTCTGGTAGCTATGTCCTCACCTACCTTGACCTCATGGCATGAAGAAAGAGGGCAGGAATGGAGATGGAACTCTAGTGGTGAAAGGGGAACATGACAATGAGTTAAGAGGACACATGCTTTTGTGCTGCTTTGGGGTGGGCAGAGCTGGGAGATTGGTATGGCAGGATTAAAGTAACTGGAAAGAACAGATGGGTAACCAGTATAGAGATAGAGACAGCCTGCAGACAGGATGAGATAGTAGTAGGGTCACGGGGTAATCACCAGGGAGCAAGGGGATTATTCCTACTGAGTTGTGACCATGTGCCATGCTCCCAGTGCTGGACAGGAACCACCGCAAGAACCACTTCCTGCAGCAAAAAAAGCCAAAGTTATAAGGCAAAAAACAGGATTTTCATGTAACCACTGGAGATGAGTCCTCTAGAGGAAGAGCAATAAGGCAATAACAAAAGCACACACACTTCCTCCTCTTGTCTTGTTTGGGTTGCAACATGAACCTCCTTGTAGTCTCCTCCACTATGCAGTCCATCATGCCGTGACATGCATTCCCTTGACAAATACACTAACACCCACAAACGTGTACTGTGATCAATTTGCAGTGTATGTACAAGCAAAACAGTCAAAAGTCAGACTGCAATTTTACTTACTTCTCAGAGTGAGCAGAGTCATAACCCTCCTTCTGCTAGTCTGAACTAGCGAGGTGCTGGGCTGTTCAATCAGCCAGCCAGCAGCCAGTGCAGTTATGCCATTTTCCCCTCTTGTCCTGAATCTGCACTATGTGAAGAGCCATCAGGTCAGTCTGATTTCTCTGCATCACTGATTGAGAGCTGTGAAAATCCAGCTTGCTGAAGAAAGACATCCCTGGTGCACAATAGGCCTCAGCACAGTAGTAGAGACATGCTGAAGGCCTCAGTCATATAGCTCTCCTTTAAATATATCTCTTTTTCAAAGCATACGCATTGTTACTGAGTGATATCTCAGTGGCTAGAATACCTGTTCAACTGTAAGAAAGCTTGGCTGATATTCATCTTCCCCTTGAAGGGATCTGATCTCATCTCCTATAACACTGATCTGATGGTGTGATTGTGTGACGAAGTCAACTTTTCTGAACCGTTTCTTTTTCTCTCACAGAACTGGCAAAGGCAGCAGAGTGGATGGGAATGGCTGATGAGGACAGTCTTCCAGTTGTTGCTGTTCAAAATCTCTTATCTGCCATGTTCTGCTCCTTCTGTGAGCAATGCGTGATGCTAACTGAGCAGCGTTGAAACAGGACCATAAACTAAGCTAGGGGAGAAACTGAGCTGCTAATCTCAGCCTGCTTTAAAAGCCTGTTAGGGACTGACTGGCTCAGCTTTGCCACAAAGGCTGTGGTGGTGCACCAGAGTGAAGTCATGAGCTGACAAGTGGGTGAGCTCACCTGGCAGGAGCCCAGGGAGTGCAGAGACACAGTGCAGCTGGTATTGCCTCGACATCTCCCATTACCTTCCTCAAACGTTTGTGCTGTATACACAGCCTGTACAGAAGAAACTTCTGTCCAAGGACATTAGGTGCCTCCAGGGCAAAACAGGGCTCTGTGAATGCTTCTTGTGCGTAGAGTGGAGTTAACTCCCTTTCATTCTGAAAGTGCCTACGCACTTTGATATCCTAATGAGATGCCTACTTGCATGCCCAGGTTACCTTCAGGAATCAGACCTTTAGGCCCTCTTTGTTGGCTGACTATTGAAAGCGATGAAAGGGAAACCAAAAAGAACACATCGGCAATGGAGGGACAGAACACTGATAGTGTTGATGACTTACCATTACCATTATATATGTATACTACATATAATATATAGAAAATGCTTTTCTTTAAGATAAGACTGGTACTGTTTTTTTTAGTTATCACCCTAACAAGACAGCTAACTGAAAGTAAAATATTGGCCTCACCCCCAGGTGTTAGTTAGCTTAAACTGCTTGCGTCTGAAAAATGAATGGTAGTTACTTTGCTGTAAATGATAATCTGGAAAGTTCTCTGTTTTTTCATCTGATCAGGACCATAAATGGAAGAAGACAAGGAATAAATTTTACCCTTACTGAAGAGCTGGTGAGTAGTGTTAACCGTGCATTTTCCATCTGTATTTCTGCTTTCTCAATGTCCTAAATTTTAGCAAAAAAGAAAAAAAAAAAAAAAAAGAATTGAGAAAAGCAAGAAAATAAGAAAATTCCTGGAAGATGATACAATAATAAGTAACTCCAGTTGTTTTGGAAACAGGAGTGCCGGAGCTGCCTGTTGGCACTTAGTGAGCAAGTGAAACTTTCTTGTTGCTATGATTTCTTTATAACTCATAAATGGTTACTGGAATAAAGAGCATTAGATACCAGCATATGAAATTTGCTCATAAATATAACTTCAGTAAGAATTTCTAAGTGTATGGACTTTCTCTGGAATCTGAGACCAGGCATGCAAAAATAGAGATGCGTAGAAACATCACCTCTCAAATTCTTGACTGTACAACTGTCATCCCAAACACAACCTATTGCATATCAAACTCATACAAAAACATCTTAATGACTTTAGTGACAGCTTTATAAGCCTCTTAAGGAGTTTTAGGTGGATGAGCTAATAATAATGCACGCAGATATAAAAATGTCACAAGAACAAGTGGTAAATGTTACAGCAAAGCAGCAGGCTCCAAACCCAGACATCAGGCAGCTCTCTCACAGGCACTCAGTCTACAGCTGGAGGATTGGTTTAGTGCTACCAGCAGTAGTCGTCATATTTTGCTTTTGGGGAAGGGAAAAGACTGTGTCACACAGAAGTCTTTGGAGATGTTGTGACAAGGATCTTCCCACAGCAGAACTGCTTTTCCTCTTTTTCAGGAAGTTTGATTTTCAACATTGTTGTTATGGTTGTAGAAGAGATTATGGAAATATCTGTCTAATGCTGTTCTCTGTGGCCAGGATTTAAGATCTTCCTGGGCAGCTTTTCCGTATAAAGCAAGTCTCCACTCACAGACAGAAAGCACTGCTACAATCATGGAGAAAATGAAGATGAATTAAGCTGTAAGGACGCCCTGACTCAGCACTGGACAGGAAGGGTGACCTGTGTGAAAGCTGACCACGACAAGAGGAGTCCTGCTGTTGAATCAGCATTGCTGTGATGAAAACAGGTGACTGTAACATAAAAAAAAAAGCAGTTGTTCTCACATTCATCTTTATCAGTAATGTGTTATTTTTTGAGACAGGATAGGCTTTGCAGCAGAGCTAGGCAGGAGGTAAGCACTGCTCAACAGCAGCACAGGCTGAGGCTGCTCAGAACCATCCTAGGCAGAAAATTGACTCTGAAAGAGGGGGAAAAAGGGCCAGTCTTGAAAGATTGTCCTTTTTGAAGGTTTGAAAGGAAGATAACGTAACTTTCACGGTCACTTCTTTAAGCCAGAACTCATTTTCTTTATATGTTGTACTACATCTGGATGAAGTCTCTTCATAAGACAACTTCAAGGGAGGTTGATGTGGATAATTAAAAGGTTTGATTTGGTGATTGATCTCTTGTGGGCAATGGTGAACAGTGAGAAAGTGTTGTCAGAGTAACAACAGGATGTATTTGAGAAGGATGCCAATCAGAAGATCATATAAATTTCACCAATACCCCTCTAGATCATCTCAACTTGTTCTAGCGGCCCTCCCATTAGATAGAAAGAATAGCGAGGAATATTTGTACCAAGTTTTACAGGTCAGAAAGTAACTTCAGTGCACTAGGACCATGAAGACACCGTACACATAGAGACACACTGAACACTTCGTGAGAAGTTGCGTCTCGTGTGGGAAGTTAAAAAACTTGTAATGCTTCAGTGGGTTAGTTTGCAAGTACCAGAAGCTATTTCTACAAGTGATATTGTGGGTGTGTAAGCTGCATAGGAGCACATCACATTCAATTTATAGATTCACTTCGCCCACCCAGTGTGACACACCTAGCAGAATATGAGCAGAGTTATCAAAAGCTGCCTGTATGAGCTCTCTTGTGGTTCTCTTCCTGGAAGCAGTGCAGTTGTCCCAGTTCAGCCTCATTCCCTGAGTACGTCCATCTCCTGCCAGGACTGAGGTCTTTGCCCCTAATGTAAAAACTGCACAAAGCACTGCTTCTGCAAACAGTGCATTACAGCACTGATCTTCTAATTTTGGAAGAGTCTTCCCAAGGAAGAAATGATGGTACTACAATGACCTCCAAAATTACACACTCCTGTACTACATGAAAAATAAATAAATAAATAAAGTGAAACAAATAAAATATCTACAGTTGTGTAACACTGTGTTTGTTTGTTCTTTGTTTAAGTACTTCAAAAACTCAGTTGGAACTTTGCAATGAGAACTTTAGATGGAAAATGTTGAAGTGACATCCATTAAGTTTTTGGAAAGAAAGGCTACGGTTTAACAACTACAAGATTAATGATCTTGTTATAAAGATCTACATGTCTATTATCACCTCATTAATAATATTTTCATGTTGCAAAACCTCCAAGAGGGCGTAACCGGATGAAGGACAGCACCAATCTTTTTATGTTAAAAGTACTGTTTTGCATATATTCTGTTGCTAACTGAAGGTTGTGAGAAGCAGTGAGTCAGAGACTGGAAGCTTAGTAAAGCAAATGAGATCTATATAAAGGTGAAGCAGGTGTGTGACATACTCCAAAGAAAACTTTTCTAGGGACAAGTGAAAAAGAGAATGAAGAACCTTCCATTTCTTCTGCTATTATATGCAGCACTTTCTCATGCTTTTCCTGCACATACAAGGCAAAAGAAAGAAGAAAGCATGCAACTTATCCAGGTGAGGATGATAGACTTCTGGGGCTGAGGTCTCTAACAACTGTCAAGCATCCATTGTAGTATCAGAAATAATGTTAGTATATAGCAACTGGGGAGCTAGTATACAATGCAATATGTACTGCAAATTCCATTAGAATGAATAATAAGATTATTTCCCAGAGTGGACCTCCATGATGTACTGTGATGGCAAAAACTTCTTTAATCTTGAATCAGCCCTGTTTTATTTTTTGCAGAAAACAGTATAAACTGATGATGCATTCACTGCATCAGTGATTAATTGATTCTACAGATAATGAAACATCTGAGTCAGTGTACATTTGATTTGAAGTCAGGTGGAAATGTACTTATTTATGTGACTTCTGGTATTATGACATGCAACTCTTCCTAGAATGTGGATTTTATTTTTTTCCAGATTATTACTCTAAAAAAATATGGGTGTATTGGATACTGCCACTTAAATTTTGTAGTTGGCCATATGTTTCCGTTTTTTCACTGCTGGCTTTAAAGGACTGTAGGTAACCCTGGAGCACAGGGTAGCTGGAGGGCGCACAACCAGAAAATATTCAATTTCTTAGACAAATAATGAATTGGAATGCATTCCTGAGTAAAACACAAAGCATTTATAGTCATAATATAATCCAAAAAGATCTCACTAAGAGAAAAACATCCATACAGTCTTTAAGAAGCTCCGTTATGCATCTTCTCAAGGAACGTAAAATATCAAAGAAAGTATCAAACAGGTCTGAAGCAGTATTAGAATAATTTTTAAAAGCTTCAAAGTTAAACTTATTTGACTGTCCTAAAATATCTTGTTCCCATTAGAAGTACTTGGAAAATTACTACAGCTTTACGAAAGATGGAGAATCTTTCATTTGGAAAAGTAACAGTGCAATGGCCAAAAAAATAAAAGAAATGCAGGAATTCTTTGGGCTGGAGGTGACAGGAAGACCAGATTCCAGCATTTTGGACCTAGTGCAGAAACGTCGTTGTGGATTCCCTGATGTAGCTGGGTTCTCCACCTTTGCAGGAGAGCCAAAATGGGCAAAACAAGTTCTGACATACAGGTAATTACAATGGAATCCTTAATGTAAAGACAGCATGTTATATAGCTAAGTTGAACACAGTTGTTTTTCTATTTTGTATTTTAAAGAATATTAAACTACACACCAGACTTACGCCCAGCAGATGTCAATGCAGCCATCAAGAAAGCATTCAGCATTTGGAGCAGTGTGACCCCACTGAAATTCATCAAGAGGGACAGAGGTGATGCAGACATAATGATCTCCTTTGCAACTGGAGGTAAAAGTCTACGTAACCATAATGAGTTATTCCCAACTACTGCCAGTGTGAAGCAGTTCACATGAAATAATTGTGATTTATTCTCATGCAGTGCACAGAAAAGCACAGACCTTGCTCAAGTTGTTATGGTGATGATTCTTTAAGATGTCTGGGGGACACTCAGGAGGAGATGAAAAGAAGGAGTGAGAAAGTAGATGTAGTGAGTTACCGTAGTTCACTGAATCTATACCTAGCACTTGATGCCAACGTGTACATGAACCACGGGAGGCTTAGGACTTGTGGAGTACAATCACGCTCAGAGCACCATGGCATGGGTAGCTCTAGTACACTCCCAGGATTAGTCATGTGCTTTATGTGAGCTAAATAAGTTCTAGACATACTCAAGGCTTGCATTTTTGGCATTGCCCTCAGGGAAGATTTACCTTCTCTCCTTTCATGAACAGCTTGGTACGCATGCGCTTTCCTAGTCAGCTCCTCTCTTCCCAGCCAAATATACCTATCCACACATCTGGGCACTGCACATAACCATTAAGTCTATGTTCATAAATCCTGCTCTGGAGTTAATTTTCAAGGGCTCTCCAGAGAAGGGATTACTGTCTCCCCAGAACCTTCTTCTGCCATCAGCACTTCAGCTACTGCTCAGGTAAGGGTCAGGTGGTAACCATCTGAGGGCTGCTGACACAAAGCTTGAGAAAATTTTAACTTATGAGCAAGTAAGAGAATGTATTTCAAGAAAAACCATGTCCTCCTCCTCTTCCCTCATGGAGTAAATACATAAATGTCTATCCATGTCTTGAGGAGGCCAAGATTTCATTCCTGATACATCAATTTTCCCTTTGCAAAATTGACCTTTTGGTAAATCACTGTAGAAATGAATCTTGAAAGTTTACTAAATCAGCAGACTAGAAAGCTCTGTGCTGAAGTCTGTTGCCTCACCTGCTGTAGCCTTCAGTCAGCTGTCTGTGGGACTCACTCCTCAGGTCACAACGACTTCATCCCTTTTGACGGCCCAGGAGGGTCTGTTGCACATGCCTATGCACCCGGCAAGGACGTTGGTGGAGATGCACACTTTGATGAGGATGAAACCTGGACCAAAAGCACAGAAGGTAGGAAATTCAGTTCTCATAGCCCAGTCAGAACGAGGATGTACATGAAATCAAGAACGCAAAGTCTGTCTTTCTGCTCCGCTCATGCACTTTAAAATGGGGCTGATTTGAAGATGACTGACCAGCTGCTTTCTGTCCCTCAGCTCAGTCCCTGAGCTTTCTGATCTAAAAAGTTATGGCATTAGTACAACTTTTGCCCTGGGCTGGGTAGAGATTTACTTGGGAGGGAGTTCAGAGAACTTCTCCCCAACCCTCCATCCTCTCTCCACACATTTATGTCACATGTACTGTTCTACAGTTCTTCTTCCATGCTGACTTTTGCAGTACTACTTCCTTGGGTTCTACTCTAACAATTTCATTATGTTTCTTTCTGACATAGAATCATAGAATTACTCAGGTTGGAAGGGACCTCAAGAATCATC
>PPHD01012912.1:0-17698 GCA_002909625.1 Bambusicola thoracicus | reverse complement strand
TCTGAACTCTGAATTTAAGTGCTCTCCTAAATTGTAAATAATTTTGAACAAGTGGAATCAGAACTGTTATGGCAATCATTTTTACAAAGACATCTGCCTCAAATCCCATGAAAATGGCGCAGTGAAAAATCCCCAAAGAAGTGAGGTTAGGAGTCCAAACCCAACAACCTTGCTGGGTGAAGGGGCTGTGATCAGTGTGTGACGATGCTGATCCCGAGAGGATGTGTGTGAAGAAGGAGGTTCCATCTTCTCATTACTGAAAAACTCATGGAAGTCACTTTCTGCCTCAATTCTAATAAAGCTCACCACCCCTGCTACAGAGAAGATACTTCTATGAGACCTAAAGGAGTGAGCAGAATTAGCTTTTTCTGAAATGGGAATCCAAGGAGCCTGACTGCCCTCTGAAGCTCTACTGTGACTACTGACTGGCCGTTCAGGCCAGACTTTTATTCTTTTACATTTTTGAAGAAGGTGTTAGGAAAAGGAAGGAGATTTATTGACCACCATCACCCAGCTTCAGTGGTTTTGTTGTATCTTCATCTTTGCAGATTTTATGGTCCACCAACTGTGTGCTGCCTGCACAAGGCATAAAGGCTCCGATAGGCATGAGCATGAAGCAGCAGACAGCAATCCCAGAATGAAACGTTGGTTAGACCAGGCAGACTCACTTCTGCCTGGTTAATCAATGCACCGCAGAGCTTCCTTGGAACATCAGGTGTCGCGTAGTGTGTGGTTGCAGCTGGCCAGAGCCCATTAAAGGGACTGGTTTCCATGGGGCCGGGGATGTGGGTAGCATGTGCTGAAATCAGGATGCTATCTGCTATAATCCTGCTTTTTTCAAAACACAGAAAAGTGTGACGTTTTCATGAGACCAGTAAAAATTTTCAGCGTTCTCTGCTGGTTCAAAGCCCAGCATTTTACCAAAACGACAATTATGTGCTGTATGAAATCACTAGGAAGTAACTGGTACAAAGAGTGCTATGTGCTACTGACAAAAGCCTTTTCATCACTTACAGGCAGCAGTCTGGGTACGTATTCTGAAAACCTTTGCAGTTTTGGGAGCTGAATCACTTGGGTTGCATTTATCCATAATATTTGGTGTTACTCAGAAGTTGGCGGTAAGCAAATTTTACTCATTAGAGATAATGAATGTCATTCATTTGTACTTCCACTTCATTTTACCAACTACATCACAAGCAGTCATCTTTAGGTATAAAATATACATTTTCAGTGAAGGCTTCTTTTACTGCAGTCAATAATATATGAATGCACCATGTGCCCAGGAAAGAGCAATTTGGGCAAATTAAGAGCTGTTTCATGAATGCAAGAACAAAGCTCACTGCCAGCATCTCTCTGCTCTGTGGGTTCTCTGGTGCCTAAGAAAAGGCAGCATGTGTCCGTACCCACACAGGGTCTAAAGCCTTCCCCGAATCCATCTTTAGATCTTGAAGATGGAACTATTTCACCCTGTACAACAGCTGAATATGGCCGATGCGTCCTCATCAAGCTTGTCCTTTGAGAGCTGTGGGTCCTTTGCAAATGTCTCCAAATTCTGCTTCTAAATGAGCAAACCCTGGCAGCTCTGTGAATCCTGACTCATCTGGGCTGCTGCCTGGTGGGACAACACACCACACCAATTGCAAATACCTTAACCATCCACTCTCACTTGGATTTGGCACAGAGACCTTCCTGGCACGTAGCAAAGAAGGAAATGATCCACACTGCACTAAACTTCTGAAAGTATGGGGAAACTCAGTGTGCCACTGAGAGCTGTATGGGAAGAGGGGATAGCCCATGTGCAGCACACTGCTCATCTCTGCCCCTGAGGAGGGAGTAGTGTGGGTGCACAACGTGCAGAGGTGCTCTGCGTTTCTACCACATGTGCCCAGCTTAGTTGTTGTGGCCAGCACTGTGTCTGAGGCTGAGGCTGAGAAGGAACCCAGACTGCTCTCCAGGTCTGCCAGACATTACTTTCTTTGGTCACTGCCACACTTTAAGGCCCTTTGAGCAAGCAGCCTCAATGCAGCCTGTAGTATAGCCTGCTTCATGTAGAGAGATAGAAGCAAGAAAGCCTATGGGCTTAAGCTTAAGGGGAGAAAGTGGGAGAAATGGTATCAGTGACAAGATAGTGCTGAGGTAATGCCAGATGTGAAGAGAACCAGACAAATTAGACACTGAGATCTGGAAGCCTGGGTGTAAGAGACTGAGGAAAGCAAAGAGCAATTTTGGTAACTGATTTCTTTAAACAGAGAGAGGAGAGAAGAGCTGAAAAGAGGAGGAAAAAAAAAAAAAAGGAGGAATAGATAGCAGTCGCCCATCCTTTAATTTATAGGACTCAAATAACTGCTTAGTCACACACACAGCACTCTGATTTTTCAGAACTCCTGATCTTGGTGCAGGAAATGCTTGTGCCGCCATCACACAGGAGCCCTCATGTTCCTATTGCAGACCTCCCTCAGATGTACCTGTCACCCCCGCAACACGGCACAGCACCACCCATTGCTGCTGCATTCAGAAGACATGCTGTAGCTGTTGCTTGGAATCTGTACCAACTTTAAAATTATTGCCTCTAGACATCTTGCTCGTTGTGCATGTATCACCTTCATGGTACGTGGGATGTTTCCTGCAGGTGATTTAACATGATGTTTTGATCCCCCATCACAGTGGAAGTGGAAAGCCCTGCTTGCCACAGACTGACTGCAGTGATGCTGTTCAGAGAGGGACGTTCCCATCTCTTTGTCAGCTTAGTTATCTCAGATCCTTCTTTCAAACCCAAGAGCAAACCCTAGGATCACAGAGTCACAGAATCATTAAGGTTGGAAAGGACCTCTAAGATCATCTATTCCAATCACCAACCCATCACCATGCCCACTGCCACATCTCTCAGTGCCACATCTCCATGGTTCTTCAGCACCTACAAGGACAGTGAGTGCACCACCTCCCTGGACAGCCTGTTCCAATGCATTGTCACTCTTCAGAAAAATAATTTTTTCCTAATATCCAACCTGAGTTTGGTGCAACTGGAGGACATTTCCTCTCATCCTATCACTGTTACCTGGGAAAAATGCAGTTTAATGGCCTGTGGTCACGTTTGGACCGCTGAGCATCACTTGGGAGGCCACCTATGCAGGGCAATGGGCACACAGTTTGCATAAAAGGCCATATTTGACCTATTTTCTGTAAAAAGCCATAGGACAGACAAAGTGCATTGCCTGCATCCCTCTGAGAGGTGTTAGATAATGTGTGAACGTTTAAAAGACTTTTTTGATAGAACAGATGTGCTACAGAGTGACAGTGTTTGATTAATCAAGATAATTACATCCGGCTGTAGCAAGGGGAGATTCTTCCATCCTGAGCTCACTTGCAATGAAGCAGGGAGAACAGGGTCACCTAAAGGCTTTGTGGCACGGGTGTCACCATCAGTCAGTACTGCAGTTTGGAAAATACAGACTGCTCTGTGGTACTCCTGCAGTTTGCATTCAGAACCTCACAGGCAAATAAATATTTTGGCTGAGAAACATGTTGTATTTTTGATATATTTCTAAGCAGTCACTGTAGTTTTATCACCTAATTAAGGTATATAGTAGTGGGTTATTACCAAATCTGAAATTTATTACAGTTACTTTGTGGTTATACACTTGGACTGAATTAGTACTTTATTACTATAAGCAGCCGATAACACATATTTAATTAAGGTATCTTTGCATCTATCTCTGTTGTTTGGAATTGCCCTGACATAAATTTCTTGCTAGCACTGAACAATTGTTCTTATTACTTACTTCAATGGTCTGAAAATAGACTGAATTAACAGGCAGAGAAGATCATTCTACCTCCAAACTCTGTAGTTTACTTGTTAAATAATACAATAATACAGAGCATGGCAGCTGCTTATCTCATGCAGATTACTCAATAAAATAGAAATGTAGCTATAAATACATCTTGTTATGGTAGGGAATGGTCTGTATGTTTTAAATTACTCATTAAGAAACAAGCTGAAATGAGCTATCGGAACCAAAAGTGTCTGTACCCAACTTCATGAGTAAGTCATCATGGAAAACACAAACAAATCACAGTTAGCCTATGGTCCAGTTGATTTACCAGGTAATGATTGATGTTTCTGAGTCCCAAGTAATATTTCACGTGTTGTTTCATCTCTCTGGAGGAGGAAAAAAAAGCAAAGATGGCTGGAATTAGCAGCAAAACCGTGTCCTTATGACACAAAAGAGAAAGCAGGTTGACCTTGGTGCTAACCAGAAGTGAGGAATACACAGCAATATTTTCTAGGCCAATTTTTTTCCGGAGAACAAGAAGGAGCCCAGTCGGTGATCAACACAGTCACCAAAATGGTAAAGCTACTTAACTTCTAGCTCAGGAGGGTCTTTGTGCTGAGGTGGACACTGTGCTCCATGCTGCTGAAGCACAACACAGATTGCAGTGTGGTCATGTTTCTGGGACACCCAGGGTGGGCACCTGGGGCACCTAATGTTCTATTTTGTTTCTTGGAATTAAATGTGGAAGAACAGAGAGCACATAAGGAACAACTCTGTGAGCACAAGAGCCCAACTTCGGTTCCTCATAAAGTGAATAAGGGAGAGAGAAGGATGGTGGCATGTCCAGTGCCACATCATTTACTGGAGAGGGTGGGAGCAGGAGGTAAATTTCATCATTTGCCATCCCATGCTCAGCCACGGGAGTGAACCCAGAGAATCTCATAGAACTCATCAGGATTAAAAACAAAAGCAGCAAAAATATTTCAGCTCAAACTTCCATTTCTTCCTCTTGCTAGAAACAGCCCTGCTGCCTGTAGATAGCTTTCTCTTTCCTTCATCAATCAGAATATTAATCAGTTTATTTCTTTTTCCCCACCTCTCCCTTCTGTCCTACAGTTGGTGAGTGGGAAAGGCACATGTTGAAGCCCAGTACTTGCCATGCAAATTCAGCAAGCATGAGGGCTGTTGAAAATCCCTGCTCCCAGCTTTTATGGCAGGGTGCAATTGGTGGCGTGTGTTTGCTATTTAAACAAAGGAGCCTCAGAGTTAGAGGAAGATCTTCCCCAAGAAGCTGCTGACTCCCGAAACCCAGTGTCCTGCTGCTTATCAGCCTTGTTTATTGCAGGTTTCATAAATGTTTTATGAGCCCCTGATGACTGCATCGCTGAGCAGGGTGGTGGCAGCTGCCTCCAACTTTGTGCCTTGTTGACAAAAGATCAAAGACCAGATTTACTACCCTGATAAGATTGGATGGATAAGAATCCTGGGCTGACTTTTCCCCTGTTTCCTGCAGTGACAAGCACATTGCAGAACTTATTGACAGAGCAATTCTGCCACGGGGGGCTCAATCTTGAAACCTTGTTTGGACAACACTCCTACCAATTTCACAGAATCACAGGATGGCTGAAGTGGGAAGGGACCTCTGGAAGTCATCTTGTCCAACCCCTGCTCCAGCAGGGACACCCAGAGTGAGGTGTCCAACGCCACGTCCAGGCGGCTTTGGGAGATGTCCAAGGAGGAGACCCCACAGCCCCTCTGGGCAACAACCCTTCTCCTGGGCTTTGTGGAGATCCTTAGAAATGAGCCGTGAAGTCTGAAAATACTGTTGATTTAGGGCAAACCTCCACTTTGAAGTTCCTCCTTCAGAGACCCCCTGCACAAAGGAGCTCTGAAATGATGTTGATGTTGGTGGGGTCAGATCAGTTTTCCCTTTTTTCTCCCCAGTTTTTCAAAGCATTTTTGCACAAGGCCTTTCTCCAGCCATAGCAGAGCTCCAGCTTGCTCCTATCTGTGATGCTGTGAAGCAGGCTCTGAAGCCTCATGGTGTCCCATGGCCTGGGCCCAGTGTAGTCAGCAGCTGGGAATGCAGCTGTGATGTGATGTAATGTGATGGAGGCTGGCTGAGCCCATCACACAACACACTTGATTTTATCAGGTCTGATTTTCTAACAGCCCATTCCCAGGAAGTACCCAGGATTGGACTGAGCTGAGGCTTAAGTTGGTATTTGGACTGCAGAAGGAAACATCTCCACCAGAAGCTCTGTTTCCAACTTGAGAGGGGCCATTCAGTGCTGTCAGAAGCAGGTTATGCGTGCCAGGATTTAGGGTATTCAATCCATTAGATCCATTAGCTAAAGAAAGGAGATGACAGGGCAGAACTTTGGTGTCTCAAATGCAACTGAAGTCAGAGGACTCCTGTTAGTCTCTTTTGCTGTAAACTTCCTGAGTGAACTGTCAAAAAAAAAAGTGCTTCTTTTGCTTGCCTGGGAAGGGAACCATTTTCAGTTTCTCCTTATTCGTAGACAGACGTTATGAGAAAGCTAAAAATAAGGTACTGGAGAAACAGTGGGCTCAGCGATTCTGTGTTGACCTTATTAAGAGATCTGTGACCAGAACAACTGTAATGCAGTGGCATAGGATATGCCTGAGCCCAGAATTTTGTTTCACAGGAAGTCTGACTCTAAACTCAAAATATAGGCCATAAAATGCATTAGCAAGGCTGTATTATCTCAGAAACAGCCTTCAGAGCCACTTGAGAAGCAGAAAAGATGGCTCAGAGCAATGTTAGCCCACAGTACTTAAAGCCAGGCAGCAGTATGAGGTAAGGGAAAGTAAAATGGGATCTAAATTTCCAACCTTGAGTTTTCAAACCTGACCTGGTAATAAATGGCAGAAAATCAGTTTCTTCACTGCCAGTGGTACGTAGCCATATAAAGACTGATCGCCATCCACCTGGAGAGTAGGGAAAAACAGCCTGGTCTGGTTAGGAAAGACTGAGATTTTCTCCCTCTGCTGAACATTGAATGGTACTTTTCTGGGAGTCAGCGTCTGTTTTGTGAGTTACATTTTCTTCAGTTTCATTGAAAATTGGAGATTAAAAAAAAAAAAAAGTTCAAATTGAAGCATTTTCCCTTTGATGCTGGAAGCTTGCTTCCCTACAGCTCAGAGATGTTTCTGTAGGAAGGTGGGGCTCGGTGGCCATAAAAGAGACAGAGAAATTTGGGTATTGCACCCACATCGTGGAAACAGAAGCAGCTCCAGAAAGCGGTGGAGAGTACAAAATCAAGCGTAGTGACCAAAGAACTTGTGTTTTCAATATCAGCACATGGGAATCTAACCTACATCATCCGTCATGGTTTTACACGGACTAGTAAGGGCAGACACCCAGAGCAGGGTGCCCAAGGCCACGTCCACGCAGCTTTTGTGATCTCCAAGGAAGAGAACCCGCAGCTTCTGGGCACCCTGTGCCAGTGCTCCCTCAGCACCTCGTGCTCCCCACAAAGCTGCTGCAGCTGCAGGAGGAGCTGCAGCCCCGATCGGGGTGGTTTTGCAGGGCTGGAGGGCAGGCAGCAGCACCCAAGTGGAGAAAGCGAGAGCAGCTTTTATAGCGAGCGCAGCAGATGGACGCGGATCTTTATCTCCTCTGCACTTGTTTCCTAAACACTATCGACTCAGATTACTGTCCACAAATTTCACTCCAAAACTTGAGAGTAATAGGCTTTTACAATGCAGTAAAAAAGATATTAACTGGTTCTGGGATTGACTAGACAACCATTTACACCACTCTTTTATCAATATTGCCATAATTTGACACTTGTGAATGGAGGAGGATTGTAAAGCGCCTGCAGACCCTGTAAAACATGTTAAATGGAGATTAGTCTTACTGCTTAGTTTAAGCCTAGTAAAAGATAATTAAATTGACTGATGCAGCAGTAAATCTCACTTTTATCAAATCCTGCCTCTCTTTGTCCTTATGATTTTACAGCATCATTAATGTTGTTGAGACAATATCATTAATCTCCCGCTGCTCAGAAAACGAAAGGCAACCTGCAGACACTGTATAAATCTGCTCCCCCTGTGCTGGCACTATCTTTCCTCACTTCTTGATTCTCCTGCAGCTCACACACACATTTCGTTTAGGAAGTGCTTTCTTTAGGAAGCTGCAAATTAATTGTAAATACACCGTACTGTTCTTTTTACTGCAGCTTTTGTGAAAATACTGTATTGGATTATTTTTTTTCCAAATCAGAAGAGGATTAGCAATAATTCTTCAGCATTTATTGATTTATTGATTTATTAAATTTAATGCCATGGGATGAAACCATCAGGCCTACATGCTCTGCAGGTACACCACCGCTTTCTGTTGAGATGCTGCAAACTCCAGCTTAAGCCATCAGTGCCACACTTTCCTAGATGTTCAAGCCACATATTTGGTGACTCTGAATGACAGTGCAGCTCTGAGTGGGTCAACTAATGCATCTCTGGTGTATGAAGGCAGCTAGACATCTCCATGCAACCACAGGTCTGATTCAGTGTTCATCTCCATTATAGTTTCCCACCGCTAAATGGAAGCCTCCCACCATGGATGGGGCCCTGGGCAGCAACTGATCCCTGGGTGGCAACCAGCTTATGGGAGGGGGTTGGGGCTGGATGGGCTTTAGGGTCACTTCCAACCTATGTCATCCTATGATTCTATGCCCGTCCCCTGCAGCCTGACCGCCTGCAGTCCAAGTTCCCACCTGTGGCTTGGTATGGCCTCAGACTGTTGTGGTGAGTATGTAATTGAATAGATCTTGTCTTCTACTCTCTCTTATCTCACCTGCTTTCATATGTGCTGAGCTGCAGATCTCTGGTCACATAACATTCCCAGGAAACACCTGCTGAGATGCTCTAGGAGATGAGAGGTGCCGAGGTACAGCAGCACTCACTCATGGAGGTCCACTTTAGAGCAAAAACAAGCTGAAATGGTCTCTCCATCAAGCTTGGCCTTGAGTGGATAGTGAGCCTGCATGGAGATAACTAGGCAGGAATGGTTGACTTTTTCCAGTTCCTTCTTCCCAGTAAGGAATGAACTGAGTTAGGCATGGGGGAGTGGTGGATAGTCTGTGGGGAACCTATAGCCCAACAACATCACACAACAAATCCCAACACAGCACCTGGTTGCATAGTCTCTGACCATGCAGAAATATAACTTCCATTACTGAGGCCAAAATTCTGATCCTGAGTGCTGCTCACTGACTTCCCCATGTGGAAGAGCGCTGAGACAGCCCTGGTTTATGCAGTGCCTTTTCTGCACCACATCAGTTGAGTGGTTGTGACAGAAATCCGGACTCTCTAAACCAGACTCCAATAAATGTATGGTTTCAAATGTTAAGACACAGATTACAAATTTCCTTATGGGCCTCTTGGGTCATATTTTCATGGTTTTCCCAAAGGACTGAAAATATCATTAAAAAAAACAAACAAAAAAACACCAAAACAAAACCTTCCAAACAGTGTCCAAACAAGGCAGAGGGCACAGCACATCCCAGGGGTGGTTCACAGTGGGCAATACAGATGGAACAGTGATGGTTCAAGGGCAGGGTTTAGTGATGTAGACTCTGGCTAGCCACGGCGCTGACCCTCCAAGTTTGAGGACTCACCATGGCCCAGTTCCTAGTTCAGCTGGAACAGGTGCACCTCCCAGGTTCAGGCTCACCAAGGGAGGAGCTGTTCTACTGACCATAGCCATAGAAAGCTGGGATGGAGATAGGGAATGGGGAGCTTCTGTGATAGAGTGAAGAACCAGCAAGCTCTTGAGAACTGACTGATAAAATGTGATCATAGAATGCCCCAAATTCCTGTCTTGGTGTTACAAAGTACTCAGAAAGCCCTTGGAAAAGACCTGGAGACACAGAAGTCTCTGTAAGTGCCTGGAGGCCATCACACCGCCTCACCAATCCCTACTCAAAATGACTCCAACCTTCTTTCCTCTGTGTGGCTCTTCCCTTCATAACTGCATGTGTGCATCCAGATTCATAGATTTCTTTCTGGAAAACTCTGTTTCTTCACATTTCTACAACACTTTGTTCTCTCCAAGAGGTTCACTTACCTTCCTGAGATGTAACTGCGGACACCAGGTCATGCACCTTCTGTTGGTCAAGGAGCACAGAATCTCATCTCCCATTTTGAGGTGGACAATGTAATCCCACATCAAATAGCAGGAGGTTCAGATAAGTGAAGTTCAGATAACCACGCTGTCTGCCTTCCTCAAGGTCAGCTGGCTCAGCAGAGCTTTGTCCACTTTGTTTTACCTAAAATATTTACCTGAGGCCTGGGATTAAATCCCTTCAAGCTGAATTTACACTGGGGCACTTCACCTTGAGCGATGTGTCTCACATGACTGACATTTTGTGGATTTCTTTTTCTGAAAAATAAAAAGAAATTAAAAATTTTTTTCTAAACCAACAGTGATGAGTCTGACTGAAGCCAAATGGCTCCTTCTGGCCAGGGATATCAACAGGCAAACCGAGAGATTTACAGCTAGGATATTTTCACTGGCCATTTTCTTTGACTGTCTGTATTCCCTCGGTTAGTTCTTGGTTTGAGACTGTCCCGTAAGACTAGCCAACACAGAACCAGCATTTCACTGTGCTTGGCTGAAGTCAGTGGCATAAATCGGGTATTTCAGCTCATAGTTTGGAGGGGAGAAAGTTTATGTGAAAAATATTTTTGAGTTCATCATCCAGTTACAGAGAAGCCTAAAGATAGTACCTCAGTCAGCAGCAGGTATAATTTCTCTTCAGTATTTCTTTAAAATCAGTGGTCTGAAAGTCCAAAAGATAAGAAGTACTTCTCAGCAATGCAAATAGACGAGGAGCACGGGGTTCATGCAGGGGACACTCCTCCTTTCAAGTCACAGATAACAAGGAGGCAGAAACCACGGGGCACCCCCTAAGCTCAACCCTTTCAGAGGGCCAGGTTTGCCCCTCTGCAAAGATCCAGGGAGTTCCAGCATCTTTTCTGTGCCAGTTCTAGATAATCCCTGTTTGTTGCTGGGAAGTTGGACTTGATACCCGTTAAGGATCCCTTCCAACTCAAAAAGTTCTACAAATCTATAAGGAAGGCAATTTTTACAGTCAGGGTGGTGAGGCACTGGCACAGGTTACACAGAGAGATGGTGGATACCCTGTCCCTGGACACATCCAAGATCAGGGTGGATGGGGCTCTGAGTACCTGATCAAGCTGTAAGTGTCCCTGTTCATTGTATGGGGCTGGACTAGATGGTCTTTAAGGGTCCCGTCCAACTCAAATGACTGTATGATTGTATAAGCAGTAAAGGACACGCTCCCTGCTCTGTAAAGGGAGGAATGTGTGGCAAGAGCGCAATAAGTGGAATTGTCTAGGATAAAGAGGTGATGGGAGAATGTAGGTAGTGTTTTGGTTGGGTATGCTGAGTGCTAGGCTTAGTTATATCCTCATAGAGAGGTCTGTATATAGGGGGCTAAACCAGATGATTAATTTGTGGGACCTATGCAGTTTGTGCTTGTAAGATAGTGCCTTCCACAGAGCATTCATCTCACTAGATAATTAACTTCAGTCTAATAAAGTGAAGGTGCTCATCCTTAGGCTGAGCTCTCTGAGCAAGTCATGCTCAGAGATGGATATCTCCTGAAGGCGGTTCATGAGACCAGGTTTAGAACCCCCTGGAGGCATCTAACCCTATCTGGTGGCTGTGCAGGGGGATAGACATCTGGCTTGGACAGGATGCTTTGAGTATTCTGGATTCTGTCCTATGAAGAACTGACCAGAAGGGATAAACCCACATAGTCAAAGGGAATCTCCTTTCCTTCTGCTGCCAGATGCAGTTTCATTCATATGGACAGCCCTTTGGTCCTGGTGCCTTCCTGGAGCAGCAGGGCAGAAGCTGGGCTCCCCCAAGTCTGGCTGTCCCCACAGGGCTCTGCACTGTCCCCTGAAGCCTAGGGAGATGCCCAAGCAGCACCCCTCTTCTTTCTTAAATACCACAACCTGGAAACTCCTGTGAGCTGGGTCAGCAGGTTCAGATGCAAGAAAGTCCAAGGACAGAGTTTTACCAAAGTCCAGCCCTTTATGGAGCACAAAGTTCTGCTGGGTGGCTCCATGTGGGCGGGAGGCGTTTATGTCCAACAAAGCAGTGCATTTTCCAAAACCTGCTGTAAAATAAATGCCCAGCCACATCGCTGCATCCTGATGGCTTCAGCACCTTCTGCCTGGGCACAGTGGCGGCATAGGAGTGCTCACATGGCAGCCACGGGGACTCCCATACAGCATCTGGTCCCCAAGTAATGACAAGGATTATCTGGAAGAGTAAATACCATCAGGTTTTGCTGCCTCTCTGAATGTTGTTTCTCTTCAATAAAATGCATGCATTATTTGATTCTCACTATACTTAGTTCAAGTTCCCTCCTAACGAGTGGCATTTGAAAGAGATGTCAACAATTTTCACTTTAAATTAACAGAGATAGGCTTTTATAGCAGAGTATAAAGATATCAGCTGGGAAATCTATGGCTATCAATGGCTTTAGTTTTTGCCTTTATCTGTTGATATAGCCCTAATTTGACACTTGTCTGTTGAGGAAGCTTGTAAAGAGGCTACTGACCCTGTAATGCAAGTTACATTTAGATTAGTCTTACAGCTCACTTAAAGCCCAGTAAAGTGATAATTAAATCCACTGTTGTGGTTGTAAACGCTCAAGAACCTGGAGTTAGTTCTATCCATGCCTCCAGCTTCACTGCAGTGACACTGAGCTCCTCTATCCCATCCAGCCACATGTCCTGAGCCTCAGCACAAAGCCCTGTGACCACACTTAATCTCAAACCAGGGATGACAATCTGGGTCAAAACCATTCAGTTCATCAGCGAGAAAACATCTCCATTGGGGTAGACACCATTCTGCCCTGTTAGTAGCGTGGTCTCCAAAGCAGTCATTGTGGTCAGGGTGACAAATCTTGCCTCTTTGGTAGGTAAAAGGCTCTAAGAGAGTCATAGAATCAATACAGTTGGAAGTGACCACTAAGACTGTTTAGTTCTACCACCAGCACCTCCCCACCATGCCCACTGGCCACGTCCCTCAGTGCTACATCCACACACTCCTCGAACATCTCCGGGGATGGAGACTCCACTACCTCTCTGGGCAGCCTGCTCCAATGCACTGACACTCTTTTGGAGAGGAAATTTCCCCTCCCTCGATGCAGGGGATGTACCTTTGTAGGTACCCAACAGAAAGCGCTGCACAGAGAAAATCATGCTAAGAATAGGTTTCAGTGTTGGTCACTGTGACTTGAAAGGCACGTTATGACAAAAAGAGTTTGAAATACATTCAGTGCCCTTTGCTGGGTCGTTTCAAGCTTGGTTGTCTTGTCTGAATTTCAATCATGATAACTAAATTTGCAAGGAAGGTGCAGGCCACATTTTCTAAGAACTACTGATTACTGGTTATTTCCATTACTTTATTTATTTAACTACTTGTTTATTTATTCCAGCATGCAGGCATACATCTACATGTGGGCGCTTTCCTCTGCCTGAATGCTTCTGTTGTAAAAAGGGGATAACCCACCTAAGAGTTGGTCAGCACAACAGCTTCTACAGCTGGATCCTTCTACCCCGTGTTTTGCAATCCAGAGGTGAGGCAGTAGGAGTGATTTAAAGTGTTTAGGCCAGGACAAGGATGTATATATATGTGAATTATTTTTAAGAAGTTGTTTAATGTGTCTGGAATTTGTGGTGGCACAAAATAAATGGAAGTGTGGCAGAATGATCCCCTTGGCAACAAAGGGAGCATCGGTGCCAGCCAGAGCCTGCAGTCGGCTCTCAGCTGCTTAAAAAGGAGCTCCTCTGCTGCCTGCCTGGGGTTCCAACTGTGCTGTGTCAGCAGAAAACTGTCTCAGCTCTTCTCAACCTCGGCGGAGTGACGGGCCATCAGCGGGCTGCTGCTGCCACCCAGCGGGGACGCTGCCACCGCCATGCGGGGGACACTGCCACCACCCACCCAGCGGGGACACCGCCGTCACCCTCAGGGGACCCCGACATAGACATGCGGGGACACCGCCACCACCCAGCAGGGACACCTCCAGTACCATGTAGGGACACCACCACCACCCAAGGGGGTCACTGCCACCATCCAGCAGAGACACTGCCAACAAACACCCTGTGGGGACGCCAACAGCACCTAATGGGGACACTGCCATCACACAATGGGGACACTGCCACCCTCCTATGGGGACCAATGGGATTTTCAGCACCCCTGCGATTCCCAGCTCCTGCCTTCCACTGCATTCTCTCCAGCAATCACAGGGGAGAAAAGTCAAGGAAACACCCCAAAGACCCCATTAAAATGAGGCATCTTAATGAGAGGAAGGAGCAGAGCAAGGTGTGAGCGCTCTCAAAGCAGCCCTGAGCCAGACACGGGCCAGTGCTCTCTGCAGCCACAATGAGATGTAATGCCTTTCAGCGGTGCCTCTCCCCTCGGCTGCCTTCAGAAACACTTCTGAAATATTAAAAATCCCACGGAGCCCTCCTTATGAAACTTTAATGGAGACCATTTCCCTGAGCCTGCTGGAAGGAGCGCTCTGCGGCACACACTGCTGCCTTTCGGTTAATTTACTGGGCTGCTTCCTCCCAGCATCTCCCTTCCCTCTCCCTCCCAAGCACTGGTGTTGCTCCTTGTTTCATTTTTCATTTCTCCCCATCTATCCAGCCAGCACTAATTAAGCTTTCTAGCTGCCTTTTTTTCCCCCTTTGATTTTTGTCTAAGTTGTTTCACTTTCCCCTTCGACTTCTCCTTTGTATCTTCTCTTTCCTGTGCCTTTACAGGAGTGTTTTTTCTCCTCTGTCTTTACCCGAGGCTTGATATTATCTCTGAGTATCAAGTCTGCAATGCATTGACTGGGTTAAAATGACCGGGTCAAGCCGTCCTTTGCCAGATCACTGAAGCCCAGGAGAACATTCAGCTCCTTGATAAAACATGGCCAAACCCAGGGTGAAACTAGAACTAGATGAAGGAGCTGGAAATAGATGATCTTTGAGGTCCCTTCCAACCCAAGCCATTCTATGATGCTACAAAACATAAGTTATGGAAAAGGTCTTCCAGAACACCTTGAGTGCTGACAACCTGCCCGTTGCTTTGAGCAACACTGCATGTTACTACTCAGACATAAGGCATCTGTCTCTGAGGGACTTTTCTGCCCCTTTTGATAACCAGAGGCAGGAAATGGGCACTCTGAGGTGTGACTGGACTGATTTTAGAAGTCTGCTTGGATGTTAGAAGACTCTCTGGGAACATCTATTTTTTTCTTCCTAGAGTGATGACCTTAGGATGAGTGGCCAGATCTTTGAAGGTAGCTGATCTGCCCAGTCTTATAAAGCCTTTCCACCACATGAGAATCATAGAACCATGGAATCGTTTGAGTTGGAAGGGACCCTTGAAGGCCATTTAGCCCAACTCCCCCACACTAAACAGTTATACCTGCTGCTAGATCAGGTTGCTCAGAGCCCTGTGCAGCCTGACCTTGAGTATATCCAAGGTGAGGTGTTCACCACCTCTCTGGGCAGCCTGTTCCAGTGCCTCACTCCCCTCAGAGCTCGTAACATTAGGCTCTGTGGCTTGGATGTATTTGATCTCCACCATTTTTGGTGCTATTCCTTTGACAAATCTCTGCAGCACAGACACCTCCAGGCTGTGACAGCTGCAGAAATATCTACTTTCTCTGGGGCAGGCCATCCTCTTCAGCTTCTACCTAAACTGTCCCACTGAACCTTAGATGGGAACTGCTTAGGTTTTCTTGTTGTGAATAATTTGGAACATTATGGCATTTACTCTAAATGCTCCTAAGATCATTCAGTATATTTCTTGAGCTGTGGACTAGTTCAGAAGCAGCCAAGGGCACTTGGATTGTTCAGTCTGGAGAGGAGGAGGCTCAGGGTAGACCTTATCACTCTGTACAACTGTCAAAAAGGAAACTGTGGCAAGGTGGGAGTCAGCTCTTCTCCCTGCTATCAGCAATAAGATGAGTGGAAATTGCCTTAAGTTGTGCCAGGAGAGGTTCAGGTTGGATATTAGGAAAAAATTCTTCCCAGCAGGAGTGGTGAGTCACCAGAACAGCTGCCCAGGGGGGTGGTGGAGTCACTGTCCCTGGAGGTGTTCAAGAAGTGTGGAGATGTGGCACTGAGGGACGTGGTAAGTGGGCATGGTGAGGTTGGGCTGATGGTTGGACTGGATGATCTTAGTGGTCTTTTCAACCTTAATGATTCTGTGATTTTGTGTTTACACATAAATATCCAGATAGCACTTGGACCATGTACATTCATGCATGATTGGTCGCATGACCAGACAACGGCATATCATGGTGTGGTGGAAAGAAATCTCATCACTGGATTAGTAGAGAGGCTGCAACGTGTGGACCTCAGGTGCCTTCATCAGATGTCTTGTATCCTGCAGCTGTGAAGCTGCTGGGAATAACCGATTTTGATGAGAATGTCTCTGGTTATCAGGAACTTTTTTTTTTATTCTGTAAGGGAAAGGACAAAATCATGTTGAAGTTCTGCTTCAGTGTCTCATGTTGTGTCTTCCTTGATAGGTGCCAAGAAAAAGTTGTTAGCTTACGTGAAATGAAACAGAAATTACCCTTTGCCTACATCTGATCTCCAGTGTCACACAGGTGTCACCAGGCCTCCGATTACCACTGCTGTAGGGTCTCCATGAACACCTTGTCTGCCAGTCCCAAACAAACTTCTTTGAAACCCATGGAGAAGATAAAGGAGTGGCATGAACACCACTAAGGTCCCCGTTTTTCCTCTCACGCTGATTCGCATGAAGGGGTATCTACAAACAGCAGAGGGCTGTTGAGATAGTTCAAAACACATCTCTCAGATATAAATTTTCCCTGACAGTATTTCTACAAGCCCATGAAGTGTTTATGTAGGGTCATACCCTGGACACTGTGCTGATGGATAAGATGCTGCAGAGGTGAGGTTGAGTTGTGTTGACTCTGCAGAGTGGAAAACTGAACATGCCTGAGTCTCTGTGGATGCATAACATAATTCCTCCTTTTCTTTGGCCACTGCAGCTCCTGATCTGAAGCAGCTGCTGCTATTTTTTGGATACAAGGAAAATTTTTACAGTAAGGATGGTGAAACACTGGCACAGGTTGTCCAGAGACATGGTGGATACCTCCCCCCTGGAAGCACTCAAGGTCAGGCTGGACAGGGCTCTGTGCTCCTGATCAAGCTGTAGGCATCCCTGTTCACAGTAGGGGAGGTTAGACAGGATGACCTTTAAGGGTCCCTTACAACTCAAGTGATTCCATGATTATGATTTCAGCCCTGAAACCACTTCACAGTCCTATCAAAGTGCTTCAGGACTGCCTTGCACTTCTCATTGACTCACTGGAACCAGCTGGACCCAGAAAGGCTGAGTAAAGAGAAGGCAAACTTTCAGTTTGTTCTGAAGGAACTGAAAAAACAAAAGGAAGTGGGTGGAGAGTGTTTGGCTCTTATTCAGTGGTCTGGTGATTGAAGACAAAACATCAGCATTCCTTCTGGTATTTGTTTCCTTGTCAGAAAGGCATCTTGGAAGGGAGAGGCCCCACAACAGAAGGAGGAAAATCTGTCGTTGCAGGAACAAACAGCAACTCAAACCACAGACGAGATTCTTGGAGCAGGAGAACAGATGGATTTAAAGATAGGAAACGTCATCTGAATTCTTCTGATGCTGGTTCAGACTGATACTTGGGAAATGATTAGTAACAAACTGGTATGGCAGACCTGTCTTCCATCAGCTCACCTCATGATCCGGACACTAACTCTGCCAGATTTCTTCATGCTTATATACACAGGCATGCAACCAAGCTGGTGAAAAAGATATATTACAGGGGAAAGAGTTAGGTAGAAATTCATTCTTTCCCTTCCCT
>PPHD01012911.1:0-17699 GCA_002909625.1 Bambusicola thoracicus | reverse complement strand
TTTCCTCTATCTTCCGACGGTCTTTGCGCAACGCAACAGCAGAGGGGAGGCGGCGTGGGATAACCGAGCGCCTTTCGGATGAAGGAGAGCGCAGTGCAACGCGCTGTGCGCTCAGACGTCGCGGACGTTCGGTTTGTGGCACCCACGGGGCGCGGCGGTTCCGGGACTCGCGTGAAACCCAATGCCGCCCGAGAGCCGCAGCGGGAGCTGAGGGCAGACCCACGCCTCAGCCGGGGCAGGGCCGAGTGGAGCCCGGCGGCTGTCTGCCTTCCAGTCCTTTCCTTTCCCTGCTTTTCTCCCTGGCTCGGACCGGCTCCGCACACCGGGGGCTGCTCTGCCCCGCACGCAGCCGAGCGCATCCCCACCCAACCCTGCTACTGAACTTGCCGGGGGCACACAGACGCAGCAGTAAGGAGACGAGCAGTACTTTGCACACTTTTCTCTCTGACTTCAGGCACCCTCCAAGACCCACTTGCTCAGGCATTTGGCTGTTCTGCTTCCCCCGACGGAAGCGCCGTTGCTCTGACCACAACCCACTTCTAGGAACAGGAATACCCCCAAACCTCCCTGCCCCAGCACACACACATACCCTTCCAGCCCAGCTCGGCACTGCCTGTGATTAGTTTCCTTCAGGGCTATGTGGGGACTCCAGTGAGGATCGGTGAGAGCCTGAAGGAGTTGGAGCTCTCTCGTCCATACCCAAGAGGATGTGGGGATGCAAACACGATCATGGGAGGGCCTTTCCCAAGGCTCAGATGTCCCACATCCCACCCCGAGGGGTTTCCAGCAGTCCTCCTCCCAATAGGAGCACATCTAAGTGTTGGCACATGTGGGAGAGCTCAGCCCCCAAGCCTCCCCATCCCAGCCATTGGGATGTCCTGGACTTCCCAATCCACACTACATTCCCTGCTCCACTTTTACCCAGGTCAAGGCTGCACGCTTAGCTGTTCTTCAGGGGAGGAGGTAGGATCCCCCCACTCCTGGTACCTGCTGCCTCTGCCACCTCTGCATCACACATTCCCATTGGAGCTCCCCCGTGCACTGAAGATCTCTTGCGGACCTCTGTTCCATTTTCTACCAGGAGGGGCAGCTCCCTCCCCTCTTCCCTTTCTTGGTGTATCCTGAGTGACAAGGATGGAGGGAGGATTTGAGTTGCTTCCTCCTTTTCAAGTGTCAAAACCACACAGCCCTTCTCACTACCAGCAGCCATCCCTACGGTTGAAGTCCTGCTGGGAACCTCTCCCTGCCTCCTACAAACGTGGGAGGATGCTGCAGAGCTACAGGGAGCTCTAAACCATGGCAGTGCCTGGGAGCTGCTGCTGCTCACATTCACAAATACATCCAAGGGAGCAGAGGAGAGGAAAGAGCCTCACCACGAGCAGCTCCCCTCCACCTGCTCCACTAAGCAAACGGGTGCGTTGTTTGTTTGCTCGCCTTTTTTAACCAAGCATCAACAGGTTAAGAAACAGGCTTCGGAGAACTGTGTTTAGATTTACAAACAACATTGTAACTGGATCAACGGGCTATAATTAGAATTTAATAACTCAAGTGGAGGAGTAATGCGCCCGCTGCTTGAGAAATTGGAGCCTTTCTCTTGCAGTTCAGAGCGTTCAGCTCTGCAGATTGGTCTCCAACTTGCCTGATACAATTACTGTCCTGGTGAGGCAAACATGCTGCAAATAAGAACAATGAGATCAACAGTAGTCGAAGTCTAATACTGTAAACAAAGGGAATAATCAGAACACCTCCTGCCCCGGTGGGATCTGCACAACTGGGACAACCAATCAGTGATATTAGTGAACAAAAAAAAAAAAAGTAAGAAAATGTTATATTTTAACGTACTTCTCAGAAGTCTTTGACGCTGGCAAATGCATTGCAGGCAGTCCATGGAGGTGCACTGATGGCTGTTAGGTGCATTGTGGCATTTACCTCTGAGGCCACCTGAGGCAGGGTGGCACCGAGCAGAAGTGATGAAGGGGAAGAGACCAACGTGAACCAGATTCCTCCCCGCATCGTTTGTAAGGCTTTGGGTGTGATGTGAACAACGGAATGAAAGATCGGCCCGATGGGAGCAGTGTGTGAGGTGGGTGCAGCCCTGGGGGTGTCAGTGCTCCCTGCAGCTGGGGACACAGCACAGCCCTGGCCATGGCAGCTCAATGCAGGCCCTAGTCTCAGATATCTGAAGGAGAACCCGCCTCTCTCTGCCTGCTTGTATCTCACAGTAACCCCGAGGTCAGAGAGGGGTGAGATCCAGAGGAGGTTTGGCAGAGAGACTGGAGTTATCTCACTTTCTTGCTTTCTCTGGTTAAAATGACACCTCTCAAGCAGGCTGGCTACAGGCTGCCTGGGAACAGCCAGCGTTTGCTATAGGCACATTCACAGAATGCTCTTTCTCCGGGGGTTTCCTTCTCACCGGCTCTCCCTTGCAGGCAAAGCAGGGGACGGCCTTTCGGTGCCGGGCTAGCCGGGAACTCCCAAAAAGGAGCGCCCAGGAAAGCAAAGGCAGCCACACGCTGTGCTCAGCCCCGCGGCGCCGATAACATCCCAGGCTACACTCTGCGCTTCTCTGCGGTGCCAGCTCACAGCAGCCGAGGATTGAGGCCACGAACGCGGCCAGCTCCCCCTTCTCAGCGCTGTCAGCCCTTTAAATACCCACGACGCGTAAGGGGAGGTGACGCATCAGGGCGGCTGTGTGCGCGCCCCCACTGCCGGGCCGCGCAGCGCCGGCGGTGCCGCGGTGGGCTACGAGCGCCCTCTGGCGGCGGCTCCCGGGATGTCGGCATGCGGGAGCTCCGCGACGCCCGGGTTCCGGGATGCCGACATGCTCAGAGCGGCTGTCTGCCTCACCCCCCCTCTTCCCAGGCACCTGCTGCAGTTTTTTCCTCCTGGAAACATATTCCGCGGGTGGATGAAACGCACAAAGCTCGCCCTGCAGGCAGTTTTCCCCTCTCAGTGAACTCCTGTTTCTTTCAGAGTCCTGGAAACGCTTGAAATGATTTCCTCGCTGCTGAGATTCCATCTTCGGTTCAGGAAACCTGTGAACTTCAGATGGCTCGAGGCTAGAAGGCTGCTCTGGGAAAACATCGCTCCGTGCTTGCCGCACTCTCGTACCCTTTCCCAAGCAGCTCCTAATGGGAAGGAGAGATGGATGTCAGGTTCCTGCCCTCACCTTGCTCTGGGCTGATGGCAGCAGATGTGCTACTTGGGAACCACTGCAATTGGGTTCTGCAAGCAGAGAAGCTTGTTGCCACGGTGCATTTCTAAACATAGGGATGCAGGGTTTTGTTTTTTGGCTGTGAATTCAGTGCTCTGGCTGCTTGATCCTGAACCACTCTTCAACCCTTCTCTGCCAGCTCAGCACAACTGTTTGCTATAAGGTGGGCACACACTTGCACAGGTGAGAGCATCTTACATCACCTTTCTTCTTCAGAAGGGTGCAGTCTTCCTCTTGCAGTAGCTCAAACAGGTTCTGCTGCCCAGAAACTCTCTGGCACTGCAGGGCCATACAGCCAACATATTCATCCTTAGCAGGGTCAGTCTTGCTCATAGGAATATTCTGAGTGTCTGTTATGTAGCATGCGCTCAGCTGAAGGTGTGGATGCTGTGGAGTTGCCTTGGGAAAGTAGCCAGCTGGAACTGCTTTCTGTTGTGTGAGCAATTTTGGTGTCCCACTCCTGACCTACCACTCAAAGGGCCACCTGGGCATGACTACAGCCACATACCCCCTCTGACCCTTTCTCCAGGGCCACCTTATTATGAGGGGAAGAACCACATGGCCCTAGGAAAGAAGGTGTCCACAAGCAGCCCCAAGGAGAAGCAGGATGTGTGTGATCTCAGCTTCAACCTTCTGGCTGACATACACCATATTGCAGACCTGCTGAAAAACAGACCCAGAAATAGACTAAATATTGCATGGATGGTCACTAATGGAACTGTATCCATTGCGTGTGCTGAATGAAGCCACAGTCCTGGGGGGGGGGCAAAAATGCATAGGGTGTGTTCATACAAATTAAACAGAAACTCCATGCAAATGTTCAAGGAGATGCACCAAAATTACAACAGCAGCTTTAATACAACCTACAGACTTCCAAGCATTCAATTCTCCCATCTCAAACATGGGATTAAAATAGGTTATAATTCTATCCTGGGCTTCCCTCTGCAACGTTGTATGGTGTATGTGTTGTACATTTCTCCTACGAAACAGCAGAGAGCAGCAAGTTCTGGGGCAGAAAGTAGGAGAGGAGCCAAGCAGCAAGCAGGTGTGTGGTTTGAGCAATGAGCCTGTGGACAGAACATCTACAGCACCTTATTAGGAAAAAAATAATTAAAAGAAGCCAGTTCTGCTTCATATCCATTAAAATGGGTTAAATAAGTTTAAATGAAAGCAGAGTCTGACCAAGTCCTGCTACAACTCAGCTATATAAAAAGCACTGAGTCGAGAGCTTAATTGGTATAAATGGAGTATTTCTGTTATTAGTGCTGGACTGCAAGCAACTTCACTCTGAAATTAATGAGCAAAAATGATGATAGCTTCAGAAGGGTGAAAACTGCACAGGGCTCTTCCTGAGATAATTTACTTCTGTTTACATAAACATCTGACCACAGAGAAGGAGATAAGTTCCCAGTAGTGCTGAAATGAGATTTCAGGAAGGGGCTATTTTGGCAATGCTCTCCCTGGGCAATTGAGAACAAACCTCAGCTCTGTCCAAGATACTGGTTTTGAGATGCCTTAGCTTTTCTTTCATACCCTGAAACACTGTGAGTGCTTTAGCAATTCCCTCCTTCCATTTGGAAATGTTCCTATGAATACTGGCCTATGACACGCTTTAGCAGCTCTCCAACTCCTTCCCAGGGCAGCTCCTACAGCCATCAATAAGCTCAAAGAAATCAGTTACTCACCTGAGAGCAGTACTCAGAGAGCTACACAGCGCACCATCCCAACTCCAAGTGCCTGTATCACCAATGCTTGCAGCTGCAGGAGTCACAGTCAACACAAAATATAAATCTCTCCATTTGGTCCCCAGACTTTGGGTCCCCACTACAGCCTCTGTAACCTTTTCAAGCTGACTTCCCACTGGGGCTTTATAGGGCCTATAGCCCTGCAAGCTGTGCAGCTCAGCAGCTGTGGAAGGTTTGATCTAATGACTGATTAACTTTGAGATGGTTGTGGTTGCTTTCTAATGGTTGTGCTTGGTGCTAGAATGACAGATGAGTGTAGGTTGGACTGGAGATCTCTGGTCCCAGCTCCAGAATTAGCTCATGGCTTTATCCATCTGACCACTGAAAGTCTCCAAGGGCTGAGATTTCACAGCCTCTCTGGGCTCCTGCTCTGCTGTTTAATCACAGTCCTTGTGATTCTTTCCTCCCTTGCATCCAACCGCATTTTTCCTTGCCATTGCCTCTCGTCTGTAAGACCTTATGGCTCTATAGCTGTTGCAGGACAGTCATTGCAGATGTGGCCTAAAGCAACGGTTTGGTGTATGCCAGCAAGCTTTCCTGAAGGCATAATTACACATCTCCCTAGCCAACATCACTGAAGATGATGTATTGGCTTGCTGAGCTCTGCAGCAGTGGTTTCGCTGGCAAAGAAGACAAGGTTTGCTTCAGACACCGCTTGCCAAGGCATTTATGGCAGCAATATTTGTTGAGAGGACCCAGTCTGGCACACTCTACTGAAATGGTTGTGTTATGTTTCCAAGATTTAGACACAACAGAGACTTCTGACGCGAAAATGAGATGGTGGGCTTTGTGCCCGTGTTGTGTGCCACACCTCTAAGCAATTCAAGATACATCTTCTCAGCCAGACAAGCTGATCTGAAAGTGTAATGTGATGGCATCTGTTCTTAGGCCAGAATTTCAGCCAGCTGCTGGTATTCTAACAAGCTGTTGATGTCCTGTGCCTATCAATGGTCAAGAGGTATTTGGATATTGTCCTTAATAATATGCTTTAACTCTTCATTAGCCCTGAAGTAGTCAGGTAATTGGACTTCATCATCTTTGGAGGTCCTTTTCAACTGAGCTATTCTATTCCATTCCACTCCATTCCATTCCAAATAGTGCTGTGATCAGATATTTCCTCTCTCAGGACTTCTGGGCACCAGCAGCTTAAAAAGAAGGGAAGGGGCTGCACAGGATAAAGGATTTATTTGACCTCTCCTTAAGATAGGGTGATCCAGGGAGAAGCACTCTCAGTTCTGCACACTACTGAAATTTGGAGGGTATATGCAAGCCTCCACGGGAACTGTTTTTTTATAATCTAGAAGAAAGTGCTGGCATAATGACCTAGAAATCCTGGCAGGCATGATGTGATACACAGCTGCAGCAAGCCGATGCTATCATGCTGCCAGCTGGAGGTCAGTGGCTGAGCACTTTGGAAGAGTGCATTGGTGAACAGCATGAGAACAGCCATCACCTGTAGTTCTCATGTCACCAGCAGTTAGCCTAAACGAGCTGGAAAAAGGCAGCAATGCTCACAAGGCACTCTATGAAGACACACAGTCACCTCCAGCCCTGCTTCCCTCCTGCTGTGCATGCCCAGGACCTTAAGGCCCACCTGAAATCCCTGCTATGACAGCTATGTAAATGCTTCTCAGAACTGCACAGCCCCTGTCCCTTTTATTTCTGCATTGTTTCTCACATCTTTTAGATTAGTTGAAATCTGAAGTCCCATCTTACAGTCCAACCTTGCAATGAGCTGTTCTACCCTAAAACTTCATCTCTTACAGTACAATACAAGTAGGTCTTGGCTGGCATCAAGGAATGACTCTCCTTCAATTTATATTTGTCGTGCAGTTAAGTTGTTCCCTTCATTCCCCTGAGGTTCCCAAGTGGCTGTGGAGAAGGCTATGTTGGGTCAATGCCACTTCTATGGCTGTTGGCTGGCAGCTGGGTGCCAGACCGCTGGGTGCCAGGCAGTCTGGGCAAGCACTGCAGTCCCTGGGGATGAAGTGGCCTTGGTGAACCTTCCGGGCTTGTGGCACACTGCAAGTCTTTGGCCTGGGTGACTCATTCTAAAATGCTGCTAGATAATTCATTTTTTATTGAGATGAGTGGAAGAAAAGACTTCATTCCACGTACTCAATTTTTATAACAAGATCCTCAGAAATGATGGGCAATTTTGTATGCATTTTACTACCACTAAGGTGGTAAAATGTTGTTTACTGCTGACTAAAAAGCTCTTAGGAGCTATTCCCATGCTAAAACCATTTTAAGGGCCAGCATAACAAGGGATAAGATAATTAATGGTGTATTAGCTGAAATGGGTGGGACGGGGTTCAAAAAGTTCATGTATCCTTGTTCAAAGCTGAAAGAAATCAATAGAACTGAAGAAAATTTGTAGAGAAGTGTCAACTCAATGATGGCCCCTGGCACACCCATCTCTGAAATGATCTTCCACTCCCCAAATCCGCAGCGACTGATGAGTGGTAGGATAATGGGAATAAAAATATCATGAGTGCTGCATTCAGAAATGGCTAGAGAAATTACTTAGTGTGTCATTAGAAACATCAGGATGAAAATAAGTGATGGAAAATTTATCTTGAAGTTCAAGAAACTCTGCGCCGTTGACATAAATCTACATCTGATTGCCGGTGATGGGGAGCAGACAGGTGCCTGATCGTGTCCTGCAGACTGTGATTTATGCACTGCAGTGAATGGCTGAGGGCAGAAATTACCGCCAATAGTGTAGTTTAGGGATTAATTGTTCCAACTACAGCTTTGATCTCAATGTTATCGGTAACGTTTAGCCAGTAGTACCTCCTGCAATACACGGCTACTTCTCTCTGCTCTGTTTAAGCGAACGTGCATCTGACATTGGAAATAAGTTCAGTAGATGGTTTTACATTAACATTTTGCATGCTGAGAATTGAGAGGGTCTCCGGCACTTGCAGAGACAGTGTGGGATGCATGCTGGTGGATATTTACAGCTAAAAGCTTGCTCCTGTATTAAAGGTTTTACAATCCACTCTTTTAAACTGCTTATGTGTGCATGGTGCCACATTAATAATAATAAAGAATAAATCTCTTTTTATTTAAGAAGCTGAGTAGACTTGTCATCTTGAATCTAAGGTATTGGGTTTTTTTGCCAGTTCAAATAGTGTAAAATTGCTCTGTTGACATGAATCATGATGCTTAGCTTTTATGCAGCATATAATTTCACATGCTCTAATGTTAATTAAATTCCAAAGAAGCAGTTTTCCATCTCTCCACAGGGAGCTTGTTTGCCTTAAAATGAAACTACTGGGCTGAGACAGTCTCCACTATACCAGCATTACGTTCACTACATTAACTCAGTAAAGACTTTGGCATAAGACATGTAGCTGAACCTCGATAATCCCCTTTGCTTATCTGCAAGCCCAGGGCTCCTGCACCGTGTCTCATTTGCAGCAGGGTCTTACCCAGTGACTCACAGCAATGTTAACCTCCTTATAACACCAGAAGGCGTTATTGCATCCTTCAAATGAGTCACGCAAACAAATGAGCAATGCACACATTGCTGGGAGGTAATGGTGGCTGGGCTGTTTGCAAAGCCTTCCCCGCACCAATTAAGAATTGCTGTGCTGCATCTGACAGGGGCTGGTTTCCTCTTCCATGGCCCTTTGGAGAGAAATAGAAATCTGGGGGACTGAGTGATATTTTCTGCTCAGAAGTAGCTTCCCTTCTTGGTCCCATCAGGATGGAGTCTCACACAGCGCATGGTCTGACTGCAGGATAGTGAACAAAGGCTTGTCCTGCTGATCAGTCACCGGGTGAAAAAATCATAGAATCACAGAATCACTAAGGTTGGAAATGACCTCTAAGATCATCCAGTCCAACCCCAACCCATGCCCAATAACGACGTCCCTTACTGCCACATCTCCGCAGTTCATGAACACCTCCAGGGACTCCACCACCTCCCTGGGCAGCCTGTGCCACTGCATCGCCAGTCCTTCTGAGAAGAAATATTTCCTAAAACTCAACCTGAATCTCCCCTGATGCAACTTAAGGCCATCACCTCTATAGCTGTTACCTGGGAGCAGAGGCTGACACCCATCTTGCCACTACCTCCTTTCAGGGAGTCGGAGGAAGTGCTATGGTCTCCCCTGAGCTTTCTCTTCTCCAGACTAAACAATCCCAGTTCCTTCAGCTGCTCCTTGCAAGTCAGGGGACTTGGGTGTTTTCTGGCTATGTGACTTTCATTTGTGCTAAAAAAGTACCGGTACTCAAATCTTGGCTGCTCCTGGGGCATGGGGTGATGTGAAGTGTTTGTCTCTCATAAATGAAATGACAGGGCTGTGTACTTGGCTTTTGTGTGAGCAAAGAATGAGATAGGAAATGCTCCTATTCAGAGTGAGAGTCTTGGACATCTTTGGATCCACTTAGCATTATGTGTGGTGCCAGAATGCTCATCCTGAGTGTCCTCAAATATTCCCAGAGGTTACAAGCTCAAGCACTTGTCTCAAGCAAAAGCCGAGACTTTTACAGGTGGATACAAAGCACTCTGGGGAATCTGACAGACTCTCTGCAGCCAATTAGTGCATTTCTCCATCCACCCCAGCACTGTGAGGTGCGAGGGGAGAACAAAAAGAGTTGAGAAGGAATGGGGAATGTCACTCCCCAGAGGAATAACATTGAGGCTGGGAGGAAAAAACATAACTGCAGAGAGCCTGGAAAGGACATAGGGAACTTTCAGCAGGCTGTGCACACTGTACCTGTTTGTGGGCTGAAATCCCCATAGGGTGCAACGGGTGCTATTATTGCTACTTGGATTTGGTTGCTTGCTTGCTTTTGGTTCTTGATTTGATTTGGTTTGGTTTACTTTGCTTGGGGTTAATATCACCATAATACAGAAACTCTCACGTTGGCTAGAGTGCCCGAGCATTTTAGAGCATTCTGGGAATAATTTCCTGGGTGTGCATGCTAGCAGCAATTGATCAGTTCCTCTTCAGTCCTTGTTAATATTCAGTCATAGAATCATAGAATCATGGAATCATAGAATGGCTTGGGTCTGAAGGGACCCCAAGGATCACCAAGTTCCAAGCCCCCGGACACAGGCAGGTCTACCAACCTCCATATCTAATACCAGACCAGGCTGCACAGGGCCCCATCCAACCTGATCTTGAACACCTCCAGGGATGGGGCATCCACAGCCTCTCTGAGCAGGCTGTTCCAGCACCTCACCACTCTCTCTGTGAAGAACTTCCTTCCGACATCCAACCTAAACCTTCCCTCCTTGAGCTTAAAACCATTTCCCCTTGTCCTGTTGAACTGAATGTTTTAAATAGTCACAAAGAGCTGCCAGGCTGGGGTCATGGTCCTTCATCAAACAATATTCCCATCAGCATGATGCCATTTTTTACTAGTAAGAGTAAAGAGGAAGGTGTCACGCTGCTGAGTACATGATAGCATGGTACAACATGCCCAATGGTGTGCAGGGTCCAATGGTGTTTTGCAGTAGAGGAGTAAATGCAGCAGGTCCCTGACCATGCATGAGATGACCCAATGTCTGAGGGTTCTATTGATTATCAAACAGCTTCTCACTGCACAATGACCTTCCTGGTTTTACCTTTGAAAGCCGAGAAAATCAGATAAGGCATGAATTCTAATGTGCATGGAATAATTAAACCTCACAGCCGTGGTCACAAACTTTCCTGTCAAGCAGCACCTCCAGAACACTCACATTTGCCCTCATCAAAGTGATGGGAAGTTGGGAAAAGTGCAGGTTTGCTGTCCATTAACACAAATAGGAAATGTGTATTGCAAAAATCTATCTCAACACAAGTACCAGTAACTCAATTTGGAAAAATTTGTGGTTAGTTGGATTTGCTTTTAAGCAACTGAATTCAAATATGTAATACAGCAATAGTGGGAAATGGTTTGGATTAAGAAAATAATGTAAAAATCATTTCTGAATGTACTTTTATTAAATTTGCTCAGTGTTACAGGCTTGCAGCCTGATGTTGCAAATGGCTGAGAAGCTCTTGGGAATTGCTAAATACTTTGCAATCCTGCTACGTATAGGAAGGAGCCGAGAAGGATTTTAAAGCACTTTGGAGAGAAGAGATTTATATCTGAGATACTGATGAAAAAATCCACTGGACAAATTGTGTCAGAATCACCATAGTGGGAGGTGAGATCCCTTTTTGGAAGAACACAAATGTGAATATACTGCCTCAGACTTAGGGCCCATCTGACCCAGTGTCCCATCTCACTTTCCCAGCTGCCAACAATTCCCAATTCAGGGGCTTACTGAACCCAGCCTGGATTGCCTATTCCAGGAACTTCTAAACATCTCTCCACCCTCTTCTTCAGTGTACATAAACCCAAGAACTTGTGGCAAGGAGTTTTCCAGCTAGGTGTAAAATTGAAGATGTTTGAACCAGGTTTCTACTTGCTTTCATGGGTGATCCCCAGAAGAGGCTCTGAAGAGTCAGTCTGTTATCCACTCTCTCAGATCACCCAAGATTTTGAAGACTGCTGATGTATATCCTTCAGGTTTATTCTTTGCTTTCCCCATGAGCCAAAGAGTACTCCAGATAAAGGCACACTGTGCATTTGTACAGTAGCATTCCGATATCCCATTCTTGAGCCTTTGTTTCTTTCCTCATAATTCTCAATGTGTGCCCTGCCCTGCTGACCACCCTGTCACTGAGCTGATGTGTTTGTGGAAGCGGTGCAAGGTGTTCCAAGAACATGCTGCCCAGTGGTGACAGTCAGCCCAGAGCCGACCACTTTGTGTGTGGAGGTAGGACTGCTTTTCTCTTTACATGTACCTATGTTGATTTTATCTGCTATGTTATTGCTGACACCTTTAGATCCTCCTACAGTTCTTTCCAGCCTCTCTTACCCTCGCTGCTCTGAACAGCCTCATGTCGTCAGCACCTGATGGAGCTGTGGGTGTTCTTGCTCACTGCAGGGGAGTTGGACCACATGGCTGGTTGGACCACAAGTCCTTTCCAGCTGAAACAACTCTATGATTCTGTGATCGGCTAAAGTTGTCAGCTCACTATTTGTCCCCTCTCCAGGTCATTTATGGTCATGAGTAAGGGCAAGAATTCCAGCACAGTTCCACGCATGATGCAGCAGTGATCCTTCCCTCTCTTCTTCTCCATGAACCATGAATTCCATCCCATGAAGACCTTTTATCATGCCATAGCTATTCAGCTCCCTTAAAAAACCTCTAGAGAGGGACTCTGTCAAACTTCTTTAGAAATCTGAGTAGCTCCTGTCAACGTCTGTATCACTGGTACCAGCTCTGCACAAAACTCACCCAGAGAAGCCAGCCCTGCCCTTTGTTCTGTCATCTGCCCTGTGCCCCGTGTCCCTTGGGTACGGACACCGGGCCTGAGCACATCCTCTCAGGAAGTTACATTGCTTTTCACTAAGTGTGAACATTGGCAGTTCACAACCCTGTGTCTAAGGTCAGCAAAAGCAAATGAATGAGACTGACTGCAGTAAGAGGATTTATGAATCTATTATAAAAAAAAATTACTAGTGGGCCAAATCATCAGAAAATCAGGGAAGTAGCTAGTGCACAGCCTTAGTTTGGTCTTAGCCCTGAAAGCCTCTTTTCTATAGGGGAGGCTGCCATGTTAACAAGCATGTGATATCTTGCGATCCAATTTGCTGAGAGTTTGACCCAGAAGAAATCACCGCGTCCATGTGGTATTTCTTCATATTGTGGGTGTTTTGCCTGCAAATAGCTCAGTAGGTCTTGGCTGAGCCGCAGTTTTACATGAAATATTTAACAGCTCTTTCAGTAAAGCTCAACTCCCCTTACTAGCGCTATTAACATTACAAAGGGCAGCGATGCTGCTCACTGCTCTGGAGTGATGGATGAAAGGAAAGGTTTCGCTCTTAACACTGGATACAGTTTGCAAGGATCACTAACCCTGAACTGAATGTCATTTCTTACTTACTAAGGTCAGTGGCAGTTTGAATTAATGGGAAGGTTTTAATCAAACGAGAACTGGCGAAAACCTCTATTGCTTAAGAGATTCCTTATCCTTGCTGCTTGTTCTACGCTGCCCAGAGGCAACAGCAGTCAGCACCAATGCCTTTTTTTTTCCGAATTGATTTTAAATTTCCATGCCCATTTGTAGAAGAACCCTTCCTAGAAGTGCACTGCTCACCTCCCTGCCGGGGGTTGCAAATCTGTTCCTACTGTATCAGTGGGAAACGATAGCTCAGAACAAGAAACTTTAAAGACAAGCTGGCTGCAAGGGAAGGTGGTAATGTGTGTGCCTTACAGCAGTGGTGATTCCAGGATACGGAGTGCCATGCCATCAGTTGAGGAATATTTCCAGGCGTGATAGTTGTGCTCCTTCTCCGTTGGGACTGCAGTGCAATCTTCAATTAGAAGACATGTGATCTGACAGCCTGCAGCAGAACGAGCCGTTCTCACTTCTCACAGGAGAAGCTTTTCTAGGATACGAAAGCTTTCACATTCTTCCCGTTCCTAAAAGCTGTCTTCTGAACCAACCAACAAGCAAGCAAAAAAAGAGCGCGGGATGGCAGTAACATCACAGCCTCTGCGAGGTAGAAGGGCATGCAAGAAAATATTTTGGGCAGTGTTTCCACACGCCTGCTTCATTCTGTCTCTCGTGATCTATGCTTTTCTTGGGGCTCTCATGTTTTCCCATATTGAAGGTAACCGAAAGGTCAATTTAAGTGAAGAATACAGACATTTTCTGCAGAATCTGTGGGACATCTCCAGAAACTTATCAGGTATGTAGCAGAATAGCAAAACTGAATTAATTGCACGTGGGGTTGCTCATTCCTCTGCTTTTTGATCTTTGGCTTTTGAAGACATTACTCAAAATAATAATAGGTGAGCCTGCAGATGGGATTCTCTCTGTGCTTAGCTAATGACTGCTATTGCTTGCTGATCTTTCTCAACTCTGGATCCGCCTGTAGGCTGCCTCAGTCCCTGTGCTCCCACTTGTATATAGTTAAGACTTTTCAGTGTTCTCCCCTTTTACCCTTGTGCCCTGAGCTCCAGAGGCAAGTAAGACCTCCCTCTGCCTGGTGGGGACTGGATTCCCTGTCTCAGAAAGTCTCTCCCCACTCCCTTGTCCCAGCCCTGAGCACCCCTTGATGGGATGTTGGGATGCAGCGCTGCTCCCCAGACCCGCCTGAGCCGAGGGGAGGGTAGAAGGGAGCAGAAGAGCTGGAAATCCTTCTGGATCAGTGATGGGATTATACACAGGTTTGGGCTTTGGCTCAGTGCATCTCCTATTGTTACTGTAACAGATAACATGACGGAAAACGAGGAGGTATTTAAGGAAGAAATTCATGCACTACTCCACACAGCGAAACGAGACTGGTTTGTCAATCCAAAAGATATATGGACTTTCTTTGGGTCTCTCTTTTTCTGCTGCACAGTATTCACCACCGTGGGTAAGTCTGGAAGTAAAGTAACCACCCGAATCAAATGCCTCACTGCTCTCTCTGATGTATTTCTTCCACAGGGAATTAAAAGAGGGAAAAAAGAGACCTCCAAATCCCTTTTAATCTTCCCCCTGAGCATTGATATGGGATTGGAAGGGGTGCTACAAGCACAGGTGGCAGAGATGTCACTGAGTCACAGAGACAAGTCAGCATTTAGGAAACAGCGATGCTCCATGCTAACTAACTGCAGCACTGCATGCATGCTGTCAGCTGTGCTCATGGATGATGCATGCACAAAACTATTATAGCACGGTGACAGAAAGCTCAGTTTTTCAGTTAAACCTTATTTCTTCTACTCCCATGCGTTACACTGGATAATGTTTTCGTACTGGAAGAGGTACTTCATTATGTGGATATTGTTTTTAAATTCCTTCCCAGTATTTACGTCCAGAATTGCTTTGTAAACCTACGGCTCTGTAATTGAATGTGCTGTTGTTGTTGCTCAGCTTCTCTGGGCTAACAGCAGGCGGTGGTGTTTCAATCATGTCTCTAAACCTTCCCTTCAGAATTCATATTTCAAAGCACAACTCAGATGAAACTGAAACAGCTGCTCTGGTTGGGCTGCTCCTGCATTGCTAAATATACCCCTCGTGCTCATCCCCAGAGTTACTTCTATCCTTTTGCTAATGTTTCTCAGTTGCTGGCAAGTACACACAGCATTTAAATACCCTGCCCAGGATTAAGGCAGGGTGGGAAGTAGTCCTATAGCATTGTATCACATTGCAGAGATACTTCTCCACTGCACTGGGATATACTCAAGATCCCAGAACACGTATTATGCATCTTAATGCAGAAGAAAAGCTGATTATTCTACAGAAAGAATAATGTGAGTGTTCCTGTGTTTGCCGAAGCACGTAGGGCCCACTTGTCTCAGTGAACCTCAATCTCTGACAGCTTTGGTGGCTGTCTTCAAACTCAGCATCCTGCAGCCCCTGAGAGCACAGCTGGCTCCTGCAGAGTGCACTTCTCTCAGTGCTACACACTGAAGGGCTTCTGTCTTGGATAGATAGCGCCACATTTTTCATTCCACAGGCACATTTCAGTAGCTTAATAGCTCAGAAACATGCTGGAGATACAGACTTGAGTCCTTCCCCCTGTGAATATTAGAACAAGCACAACAGTGAGGAGCGCTTGGAAGAGTACCCTTTATCACAGAGCTTTGACTTCAGCTAACAAGTGGAAGATCATGTTGTTGAAAACCTCTTGCTTAGGAATACTTTCCTATCTTCTTTGACATAGGACTGCAGAAATGTTCTCATACACTCTGACCAGCAACCCATATATTTCTAAACAACAGCATTTTTGGCCTTTATAGCATCAAGCTTTAACACAGCATCACCAGGTTTTTATCAACAGTAGAAGTCTCAGTACAGGTGAATAGCAAACAAATCATGGTGTTCTTTCTCTCCCTTTTTCCCTCCTTCCCCCCCTTCCCCCCCTTTTGTTTTTCAAGGTTATGGCAATACCTATCCTGTGACAAGGGCTGGAAAATACCTCTGCATGCTGTATGCTTTATTTGGCATCCCTCTGATGTTCTTGGTCCTGACAGATATGGGAGACATCCTTGCGACTGTTTTGTCCAAGTCTTACAATGAATTCAGAAAGCTGCAGTCAAAAATTCTAGCCTCTAAATTCTGTCCTGGATCCACATGTATCAGAGGAGATGGATCTAAAGTGGACGTGAATGAACCCTTGAGTATTGTGGAGATGCTGAGAAGTCAATCAGCTGTTAGAAAGAAGCCAGCCCAATATCGCAACGCTCAGATTTTTGAGATGCTAATTGCCAGAGAAAATGAATACAAAAAGCTATCCAGAAGTAAAAGCATAGAGAGATGGAGCTCATGTCCCGAACTAGACAGGGGAAAAACAATGACCAGAGTAATCGAGAATTTTGACAGAATAGGAAAAGAGTTAGAAAAGCTGGATGTGCCCATTGTGTTAATGGTGCTGGTTATCTTCGTGTACATCTCCTGTGCAGCCGCTATTCTTCCAAACTGGGAAACCAGGCTGGATTTTCAGGAAGCCTTTTATTTCTGCTTTATCACCCTGACAACGATTGGATTTGGAGATACGCAGCTGGAACACCCCAAGTTTTTCCTTTTCTTTTCCCTCTATATTATTATCGGCATGGAAATTGTCTTCATTGCTTTTAAGCTGGGCCAAGACCGCTTAATTGGCTTGTATAAAAAGGTGATTTCGTTTTGCGGGGAAAAAAAGGTGCCAGCAAAGAAGATATATCCAAAGTAAGTGTAGTCATTTCTCCCTCACTTGCGTGCTTCGCCCTCTGCAACGAGATGGAACTGTTCCTGTGCATTCCCACTCCCTGCCCTGGGCTTGCAGGATGCAGGTTTTCTGTTTTCCTGTGAGAATGTGCTGCAAGCTGGTTGCATTACACAGGAGACACGTGGTGTAGGCACCACGAGGGAGCAGCTTCCAACAAAGGTCCTATCTCCTAACTAACAAATGAAGACAATGCATGATGAAAGGCAGCAAGCTCTCCCTGCCAGCGCTTCCCAGCTTCTCTTGCAAAGGCGTGGCTTTCAACATGCTCCTTATCCTCTCTGTTTGAGATCTTTTTCAGCGCTTTCCAAGCAGGCCCCAGATCACTGCCTTGGCCTGGCACCTGTCTGCAGCCAGGGACAGCGGGGTTGTGGCTCTTGGTGATGAACTGTGAGCACACACTACTGTAACACGGTTCTTCATCAGAAAGGGTTGGGTAGAAGCATGAAACCTGATGCTCTTTTCTCACAGCTGTGTGTGGTGTAAACACTGAGTTTATACGCTGACCGGAGGAATTTTAAAATCAAGGAAAGAAAACTAAATGTTCACCTCTTTCTCTATCCCTAGTCCATAAATTAGTCGAAACATTGCTCACCTGTGCAGGGCTGAAACCATTCCTTTTCCACCATCACTTATTGCATCTGTGCTCAGCCTAGAGTCAAGACTCATGATGCCCAGCTATAACAGAATTTGTGACAAGCTCTGCTCCTGAGAAGGCACCTGGGCAATACATGCAGCAGAGCTCCAGGTGGGATGAAGCTCCATCTTTGCTGTTAAAGAAACACAATGGCCTCACTGCTCCCTCTCCTCTGGTTCAGGTTTTACTGTGCATGGAGTGCTTGCCTTCTCTTCACCCATTCATAGAAAGAAAAGTCTACAGATTGCTCCGTGGTGTTTTGTGAATCCTGTAGTGAAGCACAGTATTGTGGGAATAATGTTGTTTTATCAAGATTTTCTTATATTATGTGTAATCTCAATTAAGCTATCAATAA
>PPHD01012910.1:0-17700 GCA_002909625.1 Bambusicola thoracicus | reverse complement strand
CCACAGTGCACACACAAAGGAGCAGATGCTGTCCTTGCAAGGAAGTGTAACAATGTCCAGACAGTGGAAAAATACAGTTTGGTGATACACAAAACTTGCACTGAAGTAGAAAGGTTGCTGGGTTTGTTGGTCTCAGGACTCTGAGTCACTGCTCCGCTACAGTGCTCCTTGTCTGGGAGAGCCAGGGAAGTTCTGCCTTGACTTCCATCCAAAATGTTTTTACAATATCATCACTCGTGTCTAATAGTTCTCAATATAAGCTAAGCATGTCCAAGATTTAAGCTCAAATTACCCAAATATTTGTAATAAAACTGTGATAAGGAATAGTACAGGGCTCCAACATTAAATCAAATTAAAATAAACCCAAGTGAACCTTGAGATAAGTGGAAAGTTTGCAAAAGGGGAAAGTAAATGCACAAACCTTCCAGAATGAAAGTGAAAATGTTTACTTGGTTTTATACACCCAATTGAGCGTTAGGTGGCTGCTGACGTTTGCCTTTATTAGTTGACTAATAATTTGAATGTATTGCTCCCACACCTATTGCTATTGGGTAAGTAGTGATGGAGGGGAGAACACATGCAAAATAGGAAAACTGAATTGGCAGCATCTGAGATGTTAAGGTGGGAAGGTAAACAACGCAGTTACCCAATCTGGTCTGAATGCCCCTCTTCCTCAAGCAGCTCCATTAGCAGAGGATTTGGGAGACAGCATTAATTAAATTACTGAAATAATTCATACTTAAACAGCACTCTGTGGTCACATTCACAGCACAGGAGGATCAGCTACCTCTACAGGAGTGGATAAATGACAAGGATGACAATGTAGCACAGTGAAACACAATATCTCTATCATGGAAAATGCTCAGTAAGAAAGAAATAACATTTCTGCTGTTTCAAACAACTGACTAAATGGGAAAGTACTGAAAAGAATCACATATATTTGCAAACCTCAATGCTAGCAACACCTCATAGTAGCAAATTAAACCAATAATAAAGCACTGAGAGTCCTCTGGCGCATTCATACTACAGCATTCCCCACTTCCCCAAGGCCATGGAGAATGGCTGCACTGTGGGACTGGTGCAGCTGCTGTGGGCAGAGCTGTGCTCCCGCAGTTTGGCACTGCAGCTCCCCAGCACCAACACAGCGACGATCCATGTTTCACACTGCAGCCATTCGTACATATCAAGGCATGCTAACTGCAATCACGTGCTTCATCAGCTTCCCACATGGGAATGGCTGTGGCTTGCTGGAACATGCTGCCGGGAGTTCAGCGGCAGGACCAGGAAGATGATTACAGCCTCTTGATTACAAACACAAAGTAACAAAGCTTTACTTATCCACAGCCCAAAATAAGGCCTTCCTTCATCTGCAGAGAAATTTTCAGCTCTGCATTCTGAATAACCTTCTGCAAACTTCTGTCTTTTAAATTCAATCACTTCTTGACTGTGTCTTCCAACTCCTTTCCAATCAGAAAGTGACCTTGAACAGAATGCCCCAGTGCTAAGCACTCCTAAACCTGCTGCCCTCTGATCAGATGAAACCACCTGCAAGTTCCCACTGTAAACTGACATTAATGGAAGGAAAAAGAGGGCTTGGAACTGAGTGAGATCGGCCTCTCTTAGAAAATAATTGCTTAAAACCCGCACAAAGCCTGATCAACAATTTTAGCACAAAGGCTGCATTTAGACTTGCTGCAGAATCAGCAGCAATAGCAGAAGACTTTAAACCTCGTTTAAAAGGTCAACAGTAGCGGTTGCAACAGTTCTAAAAAATGCTGATTCAGGAGCTGTCAGTTCAGCTCTCCGGTGCTCCGTTTCCAAACTGCAGTTCAGACAGCACACTGACTGCCACACATCACTTCTCACACTGCAGGAACAGTCAGAAGAGGAGCAATGAGCACCTGAGACAGCGTGGAGCAACCCAGACATTTGATGGTTCATTTTGACCTGGATGAGAAGAAATGTGGTTGAAAACAGAAGATGAGGTTTCACAAAACATGAACCCTGTTTGTTACTAACAGTGCACTTGAAGGACTCCTAAACTTGGGGCCAAATTCAAGCCGGGCAGCCCACACTCAGGCAGCGGTGCTTGAAGGAAAAGACTGGATTTGCTTCTTTCCTTGCAACAGTATATGCTTTATGTTACTCATATCCTGTATTTTAACCCAAATCTTGAAAAAATCCACTCTGCAAGTAAAAAACTTCACCAGGCACATCACTGATTTTTTCCAATATCCAAGCCAAAGCTGAAAGTAGAGCAATGGGAAAGGAAATTCCTTGATGATACAGCTGTGTATCCGGACATGTCTGAAACAAGCGGACATTTTTAAAGCTGTAGTCACTGTTCTGAGTCAAGAAGCATCCCTAGCATCAAAACAACCATTCCTTGAGTGATGCAAAGAGCTTCTGCCACTGCTCAGCAGAGCAGGGAGGTGATTCTGACAGTGGCTAAAAGATAAGGACTGCCTGCAGGTTGCTGAGAAGCGTGATGTTGTCTGAGAGAATATTTGTGAGAGTTACTAGCCCGAAAACTCACCTAGAAATAGGCTTTCCTGAACAGATCCAAAGGCCTGGATTTTCTTGAGTGGGGGATCCTTTGGCAGATGTCAGATTGGATAGGATAATGCTTCACTATACAGAATTTCCTGTTCCTTTTTTGTTTTATGGGGGCCAGAGTCCAGATTATCAGCTCCGGTACCTTCCCTCACTGAAGTGGACTCTGTAAATGAGAGCGGCCTTTCACCTCCCTTGCATGCAGATCCAGAAAGCAAGCAAACACAGAGCTGGGAAGGACAACAGCTGGCTGAAAGAAGAAAAGACTGTGTCCAAAGCAGTGCAGATGTGATAACGAACACTGCAACATCTCACATCTCAGCTCCCCAGACCAAATCATTTATAACATTACTTATACATCATTGGACGCGTGATACTCACAGAACTCAAAGCAGCCTTCCTAGAGGAAGGGAATAGACTGGCCAGCATAAATGCTGGAAGAAAGATGGTACCCACTACCAGGACTTACTTAGAGCCTTCACTTCTGGCATTTGGGTCAGACCATGATTCACAAAACCTCCTAGGAGCTCAGTGTTCCTCTTTCAGAAAAAGGAGAACAAAATCACTTTTCTTTCCCTCTCTGAAAACTGATTAAAAATAGAAGGTATCAGCAGTACCCACTTCTTATCAGAATCCTACCACTGCAGAATAGCACTAAGGTCGGAGCCACGTGCTGCTGAAATCATTTGATGTGCAGATTCATGGGGCAGAGAGACAAGGTGTGACGCATTTAGGCTCCTAGAGCTCCGTCCTTCAAAGCACTCCCCCAGCAGCTGGCTGTGCAAACGCCCTGTTCTGGGAAATGAGAGGAAGGCTGGAAAAGCTTTAGGCTCAGAAAAGCACCCACTACTACAGAATGGGGAGAGGAACAGCTCTCGTCTTCCTCTGCCTCATTTACAAATCAAAGCAACCAGGGCCGCTTGCTTGTTACTGCAGAGCTGAGTTCTTCTGAAGCACCTCTTGTGGTGCTTTGATAGAAACTATGGAAAGATTCTGTTAGGCACTTTTATGCCTCCAATAACATACTGGCCCTTTTTAGGCCTTTTTTGCCCAAACAAACTCAGCACTTTTGTTTTCCAGGAGGAGCACCACGAGAACAGTGGCTATGTTGTTTTAGGACAAAAAACAGGAAATGGACTTCCTTCTGATGAGTAAGAGGTGACCCATTCTACTCCAAAACCATAACACCCTGGTAAAACAGCAGCAGAAATGCAAAGCCAGCTACCACCCATATTTCTGGCAAAGGAAAGAACGCAATGAACGCATTCTCCAGGGACGTCAATCAAGGCGGGATAGTTGGAAAGCACTTCTGTGTGATGGCAAAACAGCAGATCTCAGACTCACCAGGGTCACTGAGCAGTGGCGTTCCTCTATTTGCACTGTGCTTGCTATCACAGTTTGGAAGAAGCAGCCCTGTGAGAGGTATGATGCAACACGCTTGCACCCAATGCTAACAAACACACTTGCAAAGCGTCCCTTCCCCAAAGCCTCTCCAGCCAGTAAACGCCTATTTAGATGACAAAAAGAAAAACCTTTGCACTGTGCTTTTTCCTACTGCAATCACAAGAACAAATGGAGTGCTGGAGAAGGCAGCAACACGGCAAGATACTTTTTTTTGCTTATAGCTGTCCATCCTGTTTGTAGCCTAGCAACAGAAGCAGCAGCCGGCGTTCAATGGGTAGAGCCTGCTGCCGGGTCTCTCTCCTCAAAACAGCAGCCATCTTTGGCGTGTCACCTGGTGGGAGATCTCATCATTCTGCATTAAGCTGTTTCCAGACGTCCGAGCTGCAGCAGGGCGTGCTTGCAAGGTGCCATCCCTGCTCACACGGCGGGATGTGCCACACGGCCACCCCTCCTCGTCACTGCGAGAGAAAAAGCTAAGAAGGGTCAACCCAAGGTCTGATCTTGTGCCATTGCTGATTGCTGCCAGCTTGTCCCTACAGCCCTGTGCTCAGCTGAGGTGGGATTATCAGGCTGTACCCAGACATGTTCATGGCCTCCTTCCATTGCCTTTTTTTACTACTAGATAGATATCTTTCTGATAGGATCCAAACAGCCAATTTGGAACTGGTACAAAGCCAGCCTTCACCCCCTCCTGCTTTATCACGATAGCAATCGTTTACAACTCCGTAAAGAAATGAACGCTCTTACTGAGAGCCCCCGGCTCCCAGCCCTGCCACACAGCACCCCGCTCTGTGGGCAGCATGGGGGTGCTGAGGAAGCGGGGAAGCAGAGGGTCCTCGTTCAGGAAACAGGGGGCGAACTCAGGCCTGGGGTCCTCCCTGAGGAGGCCGGGGGTGGCAGAGCGGGCAGGGCGACACCTCCACCCGCGGCCCGGCCCGGCCCGGCCCCGAGCACGTCGCTGCCGGTACTCACCGCGGCCCCGCGCGCTGCCGGCTCCGCGCCGCCCCGCCGCCCGGAAGAGGCTCACGCTGCGCGGGGCCGGGTTGAAGAGCGGCCGCCCCGCTCCGCCCACCGGGGCCGGGCGGAGAGCCGGGGGGTCGGCACTGAGTCTCCGCCTCGGAGCAGTGATCTTGGGCAGTAAAGTGTACGGCTTGATGCGGCTTTGTACGGCTTTATACAGTACTTTATGCAGTACTGGAAACAAAGGGTAGTGGGAGGGCTGCAGGGACGCTCTTTGTCTTTGTAGGGAGAACGTCTGTGCAGGCTGAGGGGAAGCCTCGTGGCACCCCGCAGCTCCTCACGGCACCCCGCAGTGCAGCTCTCACAGGGAGCGGAGGGTAGCGCTGAGCTCTGCTCTCTGTGACAGCGACAGGGCCCGAGGAACGGCATGGAGCTGTGTCAGGGGGGCCATGTGGGGGTGACCCTCTGCACCAGGGGGCCGTGGTCATGGAATGGGCTGCCCAGGGCAGTGGGCACGGCCCCGAGCTGCTGGAGGTAAGGGAGTGTTTGCGCAGTGCCCTCCGACACAGGGTTTGGATTTTGAGTGGTCCTATGTGTGGACGGGGGTTGGATTCGATGGTCCTTGTGGGTCCCTTCCGGCTTTCTCAGCTCCCTGGTGGGACAGCCCTGCTGTGGTCTGCTGGCGGCTGGTGGCAGAACCTGGCCTCAAGTCTTGCAGGCGGCTCGGGCTGCGAGATCGCTTCCACAATTAATGGAATAAAAGCTGATGGAAGGGTTACCAGAAATATTATTGGCCACCTCTGTAGCAAGATGCCAGCGCTCGCTTGGTGAACAAATTGGATCATCAGTCAGTTTAATAGGAACAACTTCAGAGGCAAAAGAACCGGTGGCCCGAAGGCAGCCTTGACAACAAAGATGGATGTTTATGGACTTTCTCATTTTCGTTACTCCAGCTTTAATAAGTACTGCAGAAAACAGCCAGCAGCAGGGAAATGCTCATAGGAAACCACAGTAACTGAACGCTTAGAAAAATAATTCACTCTCAGATCCTAATCCGAAGAAGTAGGGAAAAAAAAGAAGAAAAGAAAGTGTACTGCTATGAAATTCCTTCTAGCCGATGAAAACTTTCTTGCATGTGGTGCCTTAAAAATGTCAAATAAACATGGATCTTAGTTCTAAATAAAAGGCTGAGGAATGGATCACGGAGCGTCTCGTTCATTTCGGTAATCATGGTTGCTCCTCGTTTTCTCTCTGTGCCACCTGATAGCTTCTCTGATTGTTACGAGATATGCAGTTGCTTGAGATTAGAAAAAAAGCCAGGGATACTCAATCAGGCTGTTCCCGTTCCTTCTCCACCCCAGCTTCCAGATGAACAAGGTGATAGATGCACAAAGTGGATTGCTAGCTCATGTCACAAATCAATTAAAGCTCATTAAAGTCTCAGCTTGATAGCGTTATGATAATTAGATAACTCAGCAACATGTGAGCTGGTGTCATCCCATATCTCGTATTGAGTCTTCTGGGAAATGGAAAAGCGTGCTGTGATAGAGCTGTGTTGCATCCCATGGCTATTCTGCAAACAGGTAACAAATAGATTACCTCACCGGTGTGCCAGAATGGCTCACCAACCAGTAGAGGCCAAAAAATAGACACTCTGTGCTCATAGACTCTTTGAAGTAAAATGAGGTGGGCTGGAAGAGGCTGTGGTGGCTCTCTGCTTGAGAGGATTTGGAGGGGAGCACCCCCCGATGTGGTATGCAGTATACTGATCTGCATCTGAGTGATACAGCTTTGTTCTTCTGAAGTCCTCATTCCCCCTAAAAACATCCCTAGAGGCTGAAGTGGATGCCTGAAGTGCTACCTCAGTTCCTGCTGAAGTGCTCCTTTAGTCATCTTATTTCCAGAAGACCCCACTAATAAGACTCCTGCAGACCTTCAGGTGTACATTCAGTCCTTCATCTCTATTGAACTAGATATGAATTTCACCCTCTGTGTTTCACCTGAAAGCATTCCTAGACTGCTTCAGAGCAAACCTTTCCCTGTGCAAACCAGAGCAGGAGCATTTGCTGTTCTTGTACAGCTACTGCCTCTAAGAAATGAGCCTTACTGTATTCACTTTCTTCAGGCTTCACTGCATTCATAATATTTACATTGGACATTAATAATGTTTTTTTGGACATTAAAAATGTTTTTTTGCCATTTCAAATTGGCGCTGGGAATCAAATGACAAAAACTGAAAGCTACTGCGCATTGCAATTATTAACACAGATATCCAGTAAGTGGCACTACAGGACTAGGTTTTCTGCAGCCCTGCATCACAAACAGCAAGCGTGGAATGCATCAAGACCTTTCTACTCCACGAGAAAGGCAGTTGTACAGCGGGTGGCAAACGATGTGTGATGACAGCTCTGAAGGTGCAGAGCAAGGAGCTGGAGTGTGTTCAGCAGCTGGCTCTTGGAGACGGTGTTAGGAACCAGCCTTGGCACCAAGCTGGCTGTTATCAGAGGTTTGCCAGAAGAACCCAGCCACATTTCTGGAAAGTGTTCTTTAGCACTCGCTGGATGGGAGGTGCGTGTGAAAGCTTTGTGCTGCGTTTTACTATCAGGAGCACAGTATGGGGCTGGCTGAACCATATATATAAGGCATTTCTTACTGTGCACCACCAGACAACTCTGAATAGCACACCACATGCCACCGCAGATCATAGGATCATTATGGTTAGGAAAAATCTCTGGGATCATCCACGACATCCCCAACCCTCCCCACCATGACCACCGACCACGTCCCTCACTGCCACATCTATGTATTTCTTCACCACCTCCAGGGATGGTGACTACCCCACCTCCCTGTGCAGCCTGTGCCAATACCTGATCGCTCTGAGAAGAAATATTTCCTAAGATCCAACCCGATGGCATGCAACAGCATTAACAGCATGGATCAACACTTCACAGCATGATAAATATACCTAGAAAGCTGGTAGGAAGTGCCAAGAGAGCACTGAGATATTCCAAGCAGCAGGAAAATTCCTGGGAGCGTATAGAAAGTGTTAAGAGAACCATAGGGAACTCCTAGAAAGATTTAGGGATTTCCTAGAAAATTATGGGGAACTCTTAAAAACCAAATTTAATCCCTAGAAAGCTGTGGGGAGAATCCCAGGAAGCAAAAAGTGAATTCATAGAAAGCAAAGTTTTTTGGAAGACTGGAGGACAATTTCTAAAAGGGAAGGGAGAATTCCTAAAAGCAGTAGAAAGAAATGCACAATTCCTAGAAAGCCATGGGAAATTCCTAAAGAGCAGAAGGGAACTCCTGGAAAACAGTTTGGAATTACTATAAATAGAGTACAGTTACTAGAAATCATTGGGATGTTTCTAGAGAAGCATTAGGGAATGAGGATATCTGTGCTGGTGCAGCCAAACCCTGATGTGTTCCAGGCGCAGAGCCTCGCAGGGCAGCAGCACGAGCAGCTCACTGGCTTTGAGGCCCCTGACCCTGAGATGGATTCTGACAAATGGATGATAGGACGCAGGGAATGTTTCCAGCCAGGGGAAACACTGCTTGTTAGACACTGCTCTGGGAGCTGCTGTCGCAGCAACTTCTCGCTTTGCAACACAGGGCAGAGAAAAGCCAAGGACATAGAGGCAGGCTGCAAAGAGCCAGATATTACTGAATTACTGAGATGAACCAGTTCTACCTGGTGTGGTCAGACTGGCACAAAGGCTGGAATAGCAAAAGTGTGCAGACAAGGTAGGTTGAAAGTGAATTTGGGATTGTATCATGGTTTGGGGTAGTCCAGTCTGATCCCTGGGTGTTTCAAAAGCTCTGGTCGAAACTGTGGCAGGAGGAATGAAGAGACTAAAGCCAGAACCTTGGTTTGGATCCTTGTTTTTCTGCTGGTACCAGGGAGGTTCAGACTGGACATTAGGACAAATTTCTTCATTGTGAGGACAATCAAACACAGATCAAACACTGCCCCAGTGCCTATCAGTGCTAAGAGATATTTGGTTAAACTCTTCTACTATGCTTTAACTTTTGGTTAGCCCTGAAGAGGTCAGGCAGTTGGACTAGAAGTTCTTTTAAAGTCCCTTCCAACCAAACTATTCCATTCCATTCCATTCCATTCCATCCCACTCCATCCCATCCCATCCCATCCCATCCCATTCCTTATTTTTTATTTTTCATATTTCATTTAATTCTCATTAATCCAAGGACGTTTGTAGGTTGCCTATAGGAGGGCTGTAGAGCAAGACCATACTGGATGTGCAGTAATGTGCACTTATATATACATCATCAGCTGTAGGATAACAGTCTGACTCATCTTACCTACTGCGCTAACCTTTAGAGGCAGTGGGCTTAGGTGAGTGCCAACGACACTTTTCATCATCACACGTTCTGCATCAGAAAGAACAAAAGTCCTCTGATGGAAGAGGAGCGGTTTTCCATCCACCATTCAGAGGCTGGGTTGGAATATGGGAGAAGGATCCATTTTGTGCTGCTGGCTGGCATGCAGCTCAGGAGTAAATCTACAGCTTAGGAGTGGAGTGCCTCCTACCAAGCCATCTGCTAAGAAAATTACGTTATCTGCAGCTTGATCCACTGCTGCTAAAAATCACTGTAACACTCAGCTGTGAAGAGTTCTGCTGCTAATATATCCATTTGTACTCTTTTTATTTATCCACTCAGAATTAATTATTTCTCAGATTAATTTCATTCTAATGAATCATTCCGTATCGCTGGCTTTATTTCATTTCTGAGGTACTAATTAATATGTCAAAGCCATCTTTGACATTCAAAGCGCTGTCATTTTTGCCGTGACTTCTCTTTTGATTCATATATTCAATTTTTCTGCCCATCCGTGGAGTGAAAAAAAAAATGCAAGCCATAAAAGAAATGGTGCATGTGCAAATAAAGCATACATCAGTGGAGTGGGGACAGCCTATATTTTCATGTTGACATGCTGGTTTATGTGCTATTTCGTATCGTATGTCCCCACCAATCAGCTGTGGAGGGATCCTGCTGGTGGGGTATGGGTTGTTCAGGTGACATCTCCTGCTCTGTCCCCACGGTGGATATTTCCCTCTCATTTCTGTCTTCTGTCCAAAAAGAGCTCATAGAATCTCGGGGGGTGCAGCTGAAAGCAGCCAGCTTCGGTTTGGGTTTTGCACTAGAAGTGTAAGGAAGGATTGGTGACGTGGGAAGGGGATGTATGAACAGAGCCCGGACTGACTGCCCAGGACGTGTGGGGAATGGAAAACCATTCCTTTTCTTTTGCAGACTATGGTGCTCCAAAAGGAAAAAAATATATCCACACTGTAGTGAACATTTAGGCCTTGCTCTCAGTGTTTGCGGATGAGAAATCCCTTTTCTCACTGACTCTTTCTCCCTCCTGATGGGTCTTCATCATACAGGAAGGAGCTTGAGACCCTGATGCGTGGGTTGTTTTCTTTCTGCCTCTCATCTTTCCTCTGTGTTTTGTACTCACTGCTGTGTTTTTTCCCATGGAATGCCCGACCACGATACTACCAATTCAGCCACGTGCTTTGCTCATCTTTTAAGAGAGTTCACTGCTGCTGCTCCGTTTCCAGAAACTCTTGATTTTTCCGAGAAGGTTAAATTGAGGCTAAAGTTACCTTGGCTTATCGGTACAACTGGTTATTTAGAAACTTGACAGCTCTTTCAGGCATTAATTCTGTTAGCCCCCCTCAGCTGATTTGCTATTTAATACATCACACGCATGCAGGCTCCAGAAGTCATCCTGAGAGTGACGTGAGTACAGTTTGTATCCACAGACTGTATTATTCTTTTGTAAACCAAGCCACCTTTCTCCAGCTTTTGTGTGTGTGCTGTTTGGTAGATTAAAGCACGTTTCTCTCTGAACGCAAGCCTTGGACTTTGTTCAGCTCTGGCTCGGTCTTCTAGTAGCTAATTACTGTTTGGATTCAGATCATTTGGATGAAGGTGCTACTCTATGTGTATTTTCAAATCATTTTGCCAACCCAATGGGCGTTTCTCCAGAAGGAGTCTCCGAGGAGCAACAGATGTTTTGTAGGGTGGTAGCAGAGATGCACAAGATTTCCTCTCCAGGGTATTGCTTTGATTTCAGCATCAGTCAGCAGCGGTTGAAAAGCATTAAAACAAAATCAAGCAGCTGTTATATGTGGGGGCTGAGGGAAAATCAAACCGGTTTTCTGCCTGTTTCTGGGTCTCACACACCTGCACCACTGTCCCGTTGCTGGAACCTTTGGCAAGCTCTGAGTGGGACATGAGCTGATCCTTCAGTGCTGTCTGAGGGCACATTGGCTGCAGAGCAGCAAAAGGCAAATCCAACCCATCCTTTGCAGAAATGGCTCCCAGAGCTGTGCCAGTTGGCTGCCTGATCCCACCGCTACATTTACCTGAGCAGTAATAAGGGTTTAATGGATTTCACTTTTGTGCCTCACCTGGGTATGACCATTAAGTCCTGAAAGTTTTAAAAGCTGACAAATTAGCTGAAGTGGCAAATGAGCACAGCAGGGCGCCCTGTTTGAAGGGGGAGCGTTTGAAACCTGCAGAGCTGTTTAAGGGGCTTTGCTGCGCTGTTACGGCCTCAGCTGAGCCGGACCTGAATTTCATCCACAAAACGATCACATTAAATTAGGGCTGAGGTATGAAAAAGACTCTGGCTGCTGGAATGGATATTGAATTAAATGAATGAAGAATGTGAGAATGTTCTCAGTGTCTTCTTATGAAGGCAATGTTCCCCTCGGCCCAGGGCTTCTGCTCCAGAGCAGCAGTATGCTGCATTTGCAGAAGATAAGTACGTGCAGTAAATCTCACCTGTGCTGTGCATTGAGGAGAAAAGGAGAAAAATACCCAACAAAATATCTCAACAATATAAAAAGAAAGCTCAGTTTCATTATGGGAATGAGTTTCATCAGGCATTGCTATTACTGAAGGGCAAAGAATGCACTTTTTGTCTTTTTCATCCTCCTCTGGGGGTGAAGGATGATTAAAGAACAGGATCATAAGAAGGAGGAATGAGACCTTGCTGAGAAGGAATTAAAAATGAGAGAAAGAGAGAGGGGAAGGGAAAGCAAGCATCTCAGTTAGTAGTCAGGGTTAGTTTAGCACTGTACCCTAACTGACATTGTGAACAATTATAGCTGGCATATAAGCAACTTCAGTAATGCTGAAGCCCGGGAAATGCATCTTGACAACTTAGTGAACTTATTTGTTCTTCTTGGAGGATTTAACCCCCCCACCCCGTGATGTTTATCTTCATTTTCCCATGCATTTGTTTGAGGTGAGGTTATGACACAAAGGGACCGACTTGCATATCATTGCGTTCATCTGCTTTCGTTCACTCTTGTGGCTCAGGTAAGACAGAAAAATCCCTTCTGTAGAACGAAAGGGCTCGAGAGGTAACCGCTGTGCTTTCAGTACTTACTGCTGAACCGGAGCGATTTTTGTAAGGAAGAAAACACGATCTGAAACGACACATTTTTTGCGGGCAGGTGAACGAACGGAGTTTTCTCTCGCAGACAGAAGGTGATCTGCCCGGAGCTGACATCTGCCGTCAGGGGGTGCAGCTCCGGGGCTGTCGGCAGCTCCCAGAGCCGCGGTTCTGCTGTCCCCACTCCTGCTCTGGGACATGTGGTCAGGTCCCGGCTCTTCAGGCACCGGAACGCCCCGGGGAAACCGCCCTTGAGGTTTTTCCCTGCAGATATGTAGGGACAGCGATGCCCTCCGTCTGCTACAGAGATCCAGGTTTGAAGTTCGCTCGTGGATTTTCTCTCCTTAACCTCTTCAGTGGTGATCTCAAGGACCCGTTTCCCGGAGCCGCTCCCTCCGGCTCCTCCCGGTCCTCTCCCCGCCGAACCGGCATTGCTGTCCGGGGGAAGCGGCGGGGCGGGACACGCGGAGCATCCCTGCCCCGCGCCCCTGGCGCTGCCGTGCGCTCCGCTCCGGCGGGGGGGCGCGGGGCCGCGGCCGCCCAGGAGAGGGAGCCCGGTGGCCGCGGCTGCGCCGGGAGCCGCGGGGGCGCGGGGCGACGGGGAGGTGGCGCGGAGCGGAGCGGGGGGGAGCGGAGCGCTGCCCGGGCTGCCGACCGCCGTCACCCCGGGCCGACTCGAACATCCCTCTCCGGTGAGTACCCTGCTTTGCCGGGTGCCGAACGTGCCCCGGGCTATCGGTGCTCCCGGGGGTTTCGGTGCTCGCCGGGGGTGCCTCGGCCTGCAGCCCGCCGCCTGCACCGCTGCGAGCATCGCGCAGCCATAAGTTGGGTGCCGGTACTTACTTTACGCGTCAATGAATGGGACTCGGCTGGCTCGCAGCGCCGAGGCATCGCGCACCGTCCCGCAGCTCGGCGGGGCAAAGTGATCCCGTGTGCACTCAACTCCCGCAGCCCGGCTTTGCTCGGCGTCCTGCTTTATTCCCCGAGGAAGCGGAAAGATCGGGGAGAGGCGGCCCAGGGGAAGCTGCGATGTGAAAGGAGGAGAAGGAGGGCTGCTCTGTGCCCTCTGCGTGCCTCCACCCTGTCTTTCCCTTGTCTTAATCTTTTAGGAAGGAGACGCCGGACGGACGGAGCACTCTCAGGGGCGATGCTGCCGAGCCCTGCCCCCGGCAGGAGGAAGTCTGTGCCGCCGGGGCCGCCCTCCCGGGAGAACGGAGGAAAAGCCCCCGGCACCGGAGATGCGCGGCCCGGGAGAGCGTGAAGAACTGCTCCGCCTGCGCTGTTGTTAAAGGGAAAAGCATGCGAGAGCCGACTGCTCCGACGGCCGGAGCGCAGCCCCTCTGAGCGGGAGGTGAGATTATCCCGTGGCGGTCATGGAGAGCTATAACCTGGAAGAGAAGCGCTAAAGCCACTCGTCCTTGCTGGAAGAGGAACCACACCTGGCACCACCGCCTTCGTGCAGAGGGGAGCTCACTCAGGTCCTTCCTCCTCCTCTCTCCCTCCTTTCACCCTTCAGAGAACGACAGAAGAAAGACAGAAACAACTGCGACTTGGCTCTTGCTGGTGCTGGGAATACCGTGCCTTTTGCCTGGGATGATTCCCTCTGACGGGATGTACAAAGTGCAACCGGGACCGAGACGGCCAACAAAGTTTGTGGAGCGATCTATGGGGTCTATGGGATGGAGGTAGCCGGGCACACGCTGACGGGGTCCGTCACACACTGCTCACAAACGCTGCCCCTCTGCTCGCTGCAGGACTAACTCCTGGGGACTAAACTTTGGTGGCTCCTGCTTTGCCGAGTGACACTTTCAGGGAACAACACATGCCTGCACCTGATGCAATGTTGGGTTTGTAAGATTTGCTATGCAATTCCAAACCTAAATGAGGAGAAGAGGCAGCCCTGCATCCCAGAGCAAACAGAAACCAAGGTGAAAGGTAGGAGCCAGAATTTCTCATTTCAGTAAAACTAAATAACCTGAGCTGCTTCTTACTGAAAACCTTTAAAACACACCTGCTGTGTGCTTATTTCCTTTGTCTCTGGAAGTGTAAAACTTGAAACAAAGTGAAGAATTGCTCGCTGATGCTGCCCAGAAGCAGAGAACTGGTGGATTTTGTAACAGGAGTGTGCTGAGGAGGAAGGATGGGGTGTTTAATCAGTGAGACACTTAGGGAACCAAAGCAGAGGAAAAGCACCTCGTACAGTACGCATCAGTAAATATGAAGGGCTAGTGCAATGGACGCTGGAGACACTCGATCAATAGTCTATTTAAGTGGGAATATATGCAAGCATGGAAAAGTGATTGCTTTCCTGTCTGTGGGGTATATTTGCAGAGGACAGCAGCAGAACATTTGCAGGTGAGCTGTCTGAATTAGGCTGCTTCGTGCTGGGGTGGTGCAGTGTGTTTCTGAAGGGATCGCTTAAAAACCCCTCTGTATTTGTGCATTTTCGGTTCCTGCTCATAGAGCTCTCAATGTCGTTCAGGGAGATTCAGAGTGGATGAAGTCCATCTGGGCTTGAGGGGACCGTAACCAAGAGCCTTTGGTCTGTCCGGAGATGACTAATTAACGGACGTCTCATGTCTGCTATCTGTAAGCAAAGGAGCTGATGTTGTCATGAGAATCATGATGTGATTTTCCCTCAGGAGAAACTATGACTTGGAACGACACCACTATGGATGGGGAAGGGTTGCTTGTGGAAAGGGACTCTTCCTTTCGGATCCTCACGGGCTGCTTCCTCTCGCTGCTGATCCTCTCCACTCTGCTGGGAAACACGCTGGTCTGCGCAGCTGTCATTAGGTTTCGCCACCTCAGGTCCAAAGTGACCAACTTCTTTGTCATCTCCTTGGCCGTGTCAGACCTCTTGGTGGCGGTTTTGGTCATGCCTTGGAAAGCTGTGTCTGAGATTGCTGGTTTCTGGCCTTTTGGTTCATTTTGCAACATCTGGGTGGCCTTCGATATTATGTGCTCAACAGCCTCCATCTTAAATCTCTGTGTCATTAGTGTGGACAGATACTGGGCCATCTCCAGCCCATTCAGGTACGAGAGGAAAATGACCCCCAAGGCAGCCTTCATCATGATCAGTGTGGCGTGGACTTTGTCTGTGTTGATTTCCTTCATCCCCGTGCAGCTGAACTGGCACAAGGCTACAACCACGAGCTATTTGGACCTGAATGCCAGTTTACAAGGCGTAAGCATGGACAACTGTGATTCTAGCCTAAACAGGATGTATGCCATCTCCTCTTCTCTAATTAGCTTCTATATACCTGTGGCCATCATGATAGTAACCTACACAAGGATATACCGGATTGCTCAGAAGCAAATACGACGAATTTCAGCTTTGGAAAGAGCAGCAGTGCATGCCAAGAACTGCCAGAACACAAGTGGCAACAGAAGCAGCATGGACTGTCAGCAACCTGAGAGCAACTTCAAAATGTCCTTCAAGAGGGAAACAAAGGTTCTAAAGACTTTGTCAGTGATCATGGGGGTGTTTGTGTGCTGCTGGTTGCCATTTTTCGTGTTGAACTGCATGATTCCCTTCTGCGAGCCCACCCAACCGTCCAAGGGAGCGGAAGCTTTCTGCATTAACTCCACCACCTTTGACGTTTTTGTTTGGTTTGGATGGGCTAATTCTTCCCTCAACCCCATCATTTATGCCTTCAACGCTGATTTCCGCAAGGCATTTTCCACCCTGCTAGGATGCTACAGGCTCTGCCCAATGTCCGGCAATGCTATAGAGACTGTTAGCATTAACAACAACGGAGCGGTTGTTTTTTCAAGCCAACATGAGCCCAAAGGGTCCAGCCCCAAAGAGTCGAATCTGGTTTATCTGATCCCACATGCAATCATCTGCCCGGAAGAAGAACCTCTAAAAAAGGAAGAAGAGGGTGAACTATCTAAGACCTTGGAGAAAATGTCTCCAGCACTGTCGGGTATTTTGGATTATGAAGCTGATGTTTCTTTGGAAAAGATCAACCCCATTACACAAAATGGGCAGCATAAAACCTGAGCAGTAATGTCTGCCCAGCAAAACCTAATAGTGTCCAATGTGATAATCTTTAAAAAAAAAAAAAAAAGATGATTTTTTAGTAAGAAATTCAGCTCTAGGGAGAAGTACACATTTACATAAAGCCCTGAATGAATTTTCCTGGCATCAAATTTAATATTTAAAACACCAAACAGCAAAAAGGTACTGAAAATTGGTTAAAAAGTGGATGTTAAACTGGGCTGCTCATACTGAGGAATATACACAAGTTTGGATACAGTGCAGTGATAAAATACTGCTTCTCCTCTGCACACAGAGAGGCCAGTTTCTTGCTTGAAGTGAGGCAAAAGATAAATGTTAAGTATTTAAAGATTGATGTTTACTAGAATATAAAGGATTGCTGTGTCTTGTGATAGTGGGCGTGAACAGGTCCTAATTAAAGGCTGAAGGATTGTAAAGGGAGGTAGAGGCCTTCTTGAAATTATTTCTGAGAAAACAATTGAGCCTTATAACGAGAATGGTTATTTTTAAAGCTTTGGGAGTTAACATGCTGATACTGGTTTTATTTATTTATTGTTTTAAATCGATATTTTTCATATGTTATTACAGATCTAGCTTTATTTATGTTATTTAAGATGTCTAAATAATGGGGTATTTTCGGAGTGTCATTACTGCATTGTGGCCAGGCAACCAGTCAGCACTTTATGGAAGTCCCGATGGCCCACAGAGCCGTGAGGGATGGAGGAGGGCTGAGAAGCTCAGCGAGAGACCAAGGAATCAACAGAGCTGATGTGGAGCGGAGCTCGTTTCCTTATGGGCTTTGGTTTTTAAGTGGGATTTCTTTCAAAAGATAGGATCAGCGTTGGCTGAGTTGTGAATCCTCTTCCCTTATACAAAGAACAAGAAATTGCTGCTATTTATTTTTAAAAGCGTTTCATGTTACAAAGACTTCGCTAGAATGTCAAGTTTGTGGATCTGTACAGACCTTCAGTGCGACTGCAACCTGAAGGAGAATCCCATTCGATTCGAGAAGATAAAGCTACTTAGGTAACAATTCGTAGTACATAACGTTTTGTATTTATGTAAGATAAACAGCTTTCTCAGACTTTTCTTATTCCAAGTCTTGGCTATCTTTTCCGAACAAACACAATTGGTTTCATGGTGGTAAACATGCCAGACCTCGTTACCGTCTGTATTAATTCCTGCAGCACCGCTGGGGTCGTGCTGTCTGTCTGCTATCCGTCTGAGTTCAAGTGGGCACGCAGTGCTTTACTTTGGAGGCCAGGAGGACGTTACGTGGTAGGAGTTCCCACGTTATCAGTAGTCCCTCCAATAAGAAATAGTGCCTCATTACCCATCTGAATTAAGACCT
>PPHD01012909.1:0-17700 GCA_002909625.1 Bambusicola thoracicus | reverse complement strand
CCTTTGTAGAGGGAGCAAATACTAGTTCTGTTGGTCATGGAAACTATTGAGATTAGGCTTTACATCAGTTTATCTGCAGTGCTGAAGTATTAGAATGAGCTTGGGTATTACAGCACTGGATGTTTAATACAAAGTGTTTTCCTACCTTGAAACTATGAACGGGAGGTAGAGTTAACACTTAGCTCAGAGTAGCAGCTGTAATTTCCAGGTAGACAGTGAATGTTGTTATATTCAAAACAGCGTTGTTTTCCTTTTTTGATGACTTGACTGTTGTAAGCAAAAAGCTGCTGAGTAAGTGACAGCATTTTTCTTTGGTTACTTAAGAGACTACTTAAGTTATCTGATCATGCAGTCTGCTTTTCTGTTTCCTTGTACTTACTTTTGGAGCTTGGTGGCCAGTTCCAATGACAGGTAAGGTAGTGGTCTCAAAAGCTCCAAATTTGTTTGCTTTGTGAAAATCTAAGACATCCAAATTAGAGTTCCCTCCTCCAGACTCCTCAATAAAAGGCTGCAACCTGGGCTCAAGGATTTTCTTCTGTTTGGCCTACAAAATCAGTAATTAAATATATGCTTACAGATCGCTTAGAAACTGCAGTTCCAGACCAGCTGTAGTACACTGCCTTGTGCTCAGCTGATATGAGAGCTGCATAAAGCGACAGAGGAGAGAATGGAAAAAGAAATTGAAGGGCGTGAATAGGAAGATGTGAACAAGCTGAATTGCATGTGTAAAGTATTTGGGAAGCGTGAGGGAAGTGCAAGGAGCCTTATGTGGAGGTTTGGGATTATGAAGATGGCACAATAATGTCAGGCAGTCGATGAATCTGTAGGAAATCAAACAAGTTGCACTGTTGTTTTCAGTTAGATGACAGCCAGTGTCTATTGAGGCATCCAAGCACATGGAACATAAAATTTTAAGTACTGTGTAATTCATATTGCTATTTTTTTCTTTTTAGTTTGATCACTTACTCATCACAGGCGATGTTTCTGTGTTTTCTGCTGACAGAAAAATGCTTCCCTGTTCTTACATGTTTATATATTGCTTCATTTAAGGGAAAATGTTGGTGTTGCCTTTAGCACAAATGATGTATGCATTTGCATTTCTGGAACACTTTCAGAGTTTCCCTTTTACTTTTATCTTCTCCACAGAATGAGAATCTGTTTTCTAGTTTATCTTTCCTGAAGATCATGATAGATTGTTGATTAAATACTGTAATAAATTCACTTGTCGACTTTTGCCACGTTTCATGTTTGTTATAGACCTGAATAATGTTGAAGGTTTATAGAAGACGTTAGAAATTAATTCAGGTTGTACATGGTAGAGGACAAAAGGTTTGTGTTTTTCTTAAACTTTTATTTCTACAAGAAATTGCATGTCGTGTTCTAAAACCAGCCTTGTATTTTAATTGTTCAGGGTTTTTTTCCAGTGATTTGCTAGGCACCTGGCAGGGTGATAGTGAAAGTAATTCCCGTAAAGCTCAAAACTATAGTCATCTTTACTTGCTTAAAACAGGGGGAAAAAATCTCTTTCAAAGTACTATCTTGCAAAGTAGACTCAGAACTTTTCTGTAGTTGTGGTCTAACTCTAGATTAATTTATTTGAATTTACTGAATTTGTAAATTACGGTTTTTTCAACAGAACTACCTGAGTTACTCCTCTCCCGTGAGCAGCCTCTTTTGTTTTCTGGCTGCAACATATAGGAACACTTTAGTTCTTATCTTACTCCTCTATTTCATTATTCTAACCAGAACTAACGTTTTGGACACAGCAGTGTTTTGAGCTGGAAATGTTAGCCTAGCTAAAGATTTTATGTAAGAGACAATCTTGATGATGTGCTTAACTCACTGTGTTCTTGTGGGCTTAAAATGTAGGAGTGAGAAAGTAATGGAAAGAGGCCAAGTGTTTGCACAAGAAGAAGATACCTATTTTTCATTTTTTTCTGTGGCATTCTTCCTTCAGCATTATCCAGACAGCCTTGACCCACTCAAAAGCTCTGCTGTTTGTATTTGTTTTGAACTGACAGGAAGAAACTTTTCTGTCTCTTTGGGCTTGCCAAAAAAAAATCTGTGATCGTGGCAAATATGTTTTTGTGGCTATTGAAGTGGTTTAGGATAAACTTAGGATCACAGAGGGTACCGTACCTCCGAGAGATAAATCTGTCATCACCTTTGCATTTGTGTTGGGATATGTGTAATGCATAGTCTTCAAAACAGTTGCTTACGTGTCTGCGCAATCAAGAGCAGATCGCTTCTCTATAAAAACATGCAAGCGTCTTATTTGTTTTTGCCAGTGAGGTGGTTACGTTATTCAGTTATCAAACCTCTGTTGCTTCTCCAGACTGCGGGATGATGCAATGCTCAGGGCTACTCAGGCTGCAACAGAGTGCCATCTTGGGGATCTTTCAGGCTTCCTTCTCGATGCCTTACGTAAAGGGAATTGATCTTGAACTTTCTACAAAGCAGTCTTTTCCAGCCTCTGGATCGATACTTTGTGGTACAGAATACTGGAGGGAAAAAAAGAGTATTTAAGTGTTGATTAAGGCAGCTGCATTAACTAGCATCTGCTTAGTATCTTAAATAAGACCAAATTCTCAAAAAACACGTTCAGTGGCTTCCTCAGAGGGATTTGTAGAGATACCTTAGGAAAAATGCAGTGGCCTGTCAGAAGAGGAATGGGTGGCATTTGGAGCTGGAGATGTAGTAGGAGGAGTTGCTCAGCTGAACTTGGTCTGGCAAACCAGAGTGCCTTTTGTTGCCTGTGCTGATGCACAGATCATGTCGGCAGAGCCCGATCCCCATGGAGCCTGGTGCCCAGTGTTCTTTCTACATTTGCGGTGTTAGAAGCACTGTGTGTTTCGGAAGAGTATTTTAGCAGTTCTAATGTTTGGCACAATAGAGTTTTAACTAGTAAAACATATTATTTTAGTGATTCTCACACATCGTGACAGCAATGGGGCAAACCAATGGCAATGTGGAAGCAAACTGCCTGTCTTTCCCTAAGAATAACTAAGTAACTTATCATCTTATTAATTATAAAAAATCAATACCAAGTGTTTCCACATATTTTTTGAAATATATTCCACATATTTCTTCCACGAGAAGAAATCTAGACCGATTAGGCAAATTTTGTTTCTCCTAAGCAACAAACCAACTCCAGACAAGCCACCTGCTTCTTCTTTTGTCAAGTCTTGGTCTGAGAGCTCAGAGAAGAAAATATTCAAGGAAATGTTTTCAGGGCTTCAAAGGATTGTGAAGTGATTAGGAACAAACAACAGGCTTTAATTTATTTTCTCCCTCATCAGTTTGTTGTATGTACAATTTGATTTATGCACTTTCAGAATCATAGAATCGCTCAGGTTGGAAAAGACCTTAAAGATCGAGTCTAACCATGCCCTAACCATACTACCCTAAGTAACAACCCTCTGCTAAATCATGTCCCTGAGCCCACATCCAAATGGTTTTTAAGCACATCCAGGGATGGTGACTCAACCACCTCCCTGGGGAGTCTATTGCAGGGCTTCACTACCCTTTCTGTAAAGAAGTGTTTCCTGATATCCAACCTGAACTTACCCTGGCACAACTTAAGGCCATATTTAATAGATTCAAAGATAACTTTTTCTTCTTGGTTTCTGCTAATTGGTAACAGATGCCAAAATTCTACCAAAAACCAGACAACATATTTGTGTGTGTGACTTAGTAAAAATTTTATGAGAGGAAAGGTAATGTGCCTTCTCCTTCTATTCTCTGTCAGCCCCACTCTGTCCTCCCCCTTGCCAGACATTACCTTTACCTTAGCCTTGGGCATTTTCCACATTCCTTTACCATATAAAGTTGATTATATGCTGCTGAATGCAGTTTAAAGGATAGGTCAGGCCTAAGGAAGGAGGAGGTTTGCTGTTCCCTGGGAATGAGTTTGGAAGTTTGCCTATTTTCTCAAGGTAATTTTTATGTCTTTTAAAAGCAGCAAGTCATTTTTTCTGTGTGTAGTTTTTTCCAGTTATCCTGAAGCGTTCATCTCTTAAGTCTCGTGATTGCCTTTGCCCACTGAAATTTAAAGGCCTCTTGCAATTGCACTTTCTCTCCCAATGGTGTTTCTTTCCATGTGACTTCTTATTTTGTAGTTGTTTTTTTTTTTTTCCTTGAATTTGGACACTTTTTCAAAAATAAGAACCCTTTTGTTTACTTTTTGGGCTGAATATACTATAGACTATCATAAGACCACACCTGAGTTCAGTGCTAAAGTGTTTATGAGTTGGGCTGAGAACTCAGCCTTTTTTGGAAGTGTGGTGTTCAAGATGAGTGCAACAAAGAGTTGGAGGAGCATGATGTTGAGAAATGGAAATTTTATGCAGGTTGTTTTACCATAAAGTAGCATCTGGCTCTTCTGCTTGTTTCAAGTCTAAATGCTTAATTAAACATGAACAAAATTGTTTTTGCACTGCTGCTGTCAGTCTGTTAGTAGTTGTCTTTAATGTAAGTGATGTCTTACCAGAGACTGAAGAACGTGGTGTGTATTGCAGTTTGTGGCAATCCACTTACCACCTGCAGAGGTGCTCTTAAGGTGAGATGAGTTGACGGTCCTGGAATCAATACAGAGACTCCAAAAGAGTGGGGGAGGTGTACCTTTGTTAAAGAATAATGTTTCAAAACAGTTTAATTACTTTTCTTCTTCTGATACCAAATGCCTGCTTCATCAAAGGCTGAAAGAATGCTTTCATACTAGTTTGTGCTTTAAGTGATAGTGGTTATTGTTGATGTTTTACCAGTTGCATGGCCCAAATTAGAATTACAACAAACATCATCTTTTCAGGCTACGCTGCCAACACAGGACCTGTTTGTTTTGTCCTGGAAATTAACTTTCTCTTTTAGTATTCATTGACAGCCGTTTATGGCTACCGCTGAATGGGTGATTTATGAACTTGAATGCAGAATGCAGAGCTTGTTCTCTTTTGGTTTCTCCATCATTTTTGTCAACTATGATAGCACCAAAACTTGCTATTGGTGACCTCTAAAAAGTAAATCTGATGGTCTTGGTATGGTTTCTATTTTGAATGTCTTAAGCAGGGCAAGTAAGCAAACAAACAAAACCTACCGTAATAGTAGGCAAACTAAAATGACTCACAATAAGGATCTGCTCAGTAGGCTATACTGTGGAAGCACATGAATGCATGAGAACATTCAATGCATTTAAAAATGTAATGCTTGCTAAGAATTGAAAATCCATAGAAAATGTTACAAGTGTCAAAAATTAAATGGTAAGAAGTACCAACACAATTTTTTAAAATGGCATGAGGAAAGTCCAAAAGCTAGGGCTGCACAGTCTTTTACAAAGTAATGGGTATTTTCTCTATTTTCCAACATATTAATTCTAAATGTTCCTAAGTCTTGTTAGAATTATTTTGAGAACAAATAAGCAATGTTATTCTTCATTTTTGATAGTTCAGCCAGGCTCTGAGCAACGTGATCTAGCTGTAGGAGACCCTTTTCATTGCAGAGGATTTGGACTAGATGACCTTTAAAGGTTCCTTCCAACTCAAACTATTCTGTGATTCTGTGTTTTTGTATTTATGTTTGTGTTTTTTTTTTTTTTTTTTTTTTTTTCCCCCAGTATTTGTCTCTAGTATTTCATGCAGCCCCTCTGTCACTATTGTAAAAGAACATCCATGATAAGTTTGGCAAATCTTATAAAGTTGTGGTAGGAGTAGACCCCACTGCCCCTGAGAGCGACTGTTTATTGCAAGCCCATCAACTGCAATGTCTTTTTTGTGCCATTTCTCACTAAGTACAGTCCTAACTCTTTGTCCTTACATGACATGACAAAACAATCAGGGCAGTCTTTGTTCTTCTAATTTTAAAACACGAGGAATCTTTGCAACAGTTGTGCTGTTTTCTTCCAAAGTAAGATTTGAGGGGCTTTCTCAGTCTGCTGATCATCATACTGTCTCTCTGTTCCACACGTGCTTAGTAAGAAAAGGGAGGAGTTGAGCCTTACGTTCAGTTGACTTGAAGAAGAGACATTTGCATTTACAATGTGTGTTTACTGGCATGAGACAATATCTTGAAAGTTCCTATATCTGCATATTTGCTGGCATATATGCCAAGTTTCTTAAAAAGAAAATAATAAAAAACTCAGTGTGAAGTTTCTTTCACTTAAATTTTCAGTGATATCAGTATTCTTGCTCTTGAGTTCACGATGACAGTGTTGATGTAATAAATATAAATGGATGCTGAATATTGATAGTATTGGAATACATCTTAAAGGCATCACTGTGTTACAAATGATTCTATTAAAATTGCATAAGGGTCAGTCTTTTGCTTAATTGCATCTTGAGAAAGAAAGCCTTAAAGAACTTCCTGTTGCGTGGCCAACTACGAGTTTGGGGTTAGTTTGTTATACATTTGTTAGTAGTATTAGCAGTAGAGCTGTACTGCTATAGCAGTATCAATTTTAATCTTTTCTCTCTCTGTTCTTGTTGGGCAAATAATTATCTTAGGAGATTTGAAAATGGGAACTTCTCACAAAACTATGTTTTGCATAAATATAAAAGCATGCGTATGTTTAAAAGCAAGAGATTTATAGCACTTGGTCTCCATATAAAAGCTGATTTATGAGACGTATATCAAGAACTGAGCAGTATAAATGAGTGCTTTGAGGCTTATACTGAAAACAAGTAAAAAATGTGCAGCCTACCTCTTTTGCCTGTAAGAGGGTCAACGTTGGGATCCATGATCCCTTTGATCTTTACATAAAACAGATGAAAATGCATAAATTGCTTCTAATCAGGGATGAATTAAAGGAAAATAGCCTCCCGGAGGACAAAGCACCCCAGGCACCCATCAGCAGCCTTACCAAATGACAGACCTGGAGTAGACTTCAAAGCTGCAAACACAACCAGTGCCAGTGAAATCCACCAAGAATCTATATGCTGTTTAAAAAAATTACTATTTTCACAGTTTACAAGTGCCCAGAACTCTTTTCTTTAAGAAGAAAAGTGACAGAAACCTACTACAAGGACTTACTTCTTAAGCTGCTATATATTCTTATTCTTTTAGAGGAGTTGATAAAGGCAAGACATGCTTGTTTAATTTCGTGCAAAAATGTGTTTAGGCATGACAAGCATTGGTAATTTCTGTGTCAGGTAGGGTTTACTCAGTTTGAGTGGCATGGTATTTTGAAGCTGAAGTCTGTTTTTAGTGGAGGCGGATCAGACGTTTATTGTAATTGCTTCCTTGGTTGTCATCCATGTTTGTCACAATGAACACAAACACAGTTAACGTTCCTCAAGCTGCAGAAAAGGAAAGTGTAATGAAATGTAAGGCTTGGTTTTGGAGATGAGGGAAGATTTGAGGCATTAGTTTTATTGAAAAGTAGTCTTTTTTTGTGGGAAAAAAAAAGATTACTTTTTTTCTCAAGCTTAATCAGAGTTCATATCCTTGCTAACTCATGTAACTTGCTTATATATTGGGTAAATGTTAATGCCAGTATTATTAAACTCACTTTCAAGGGAAAGTTAACCTAAGCATAAAAAAATCTGCTTTTCAGTTTGCATTCTGTTTGTGAAAAGAACACTAAAACTGATTTTTTGCTTTTTTAAGGATAAAGAAGAAACACAAAGGAATACTAAAATACAGTTTTTAATAATAACTGTTGCAATCCCTTTGGAATATGTACTCTATTAGGAAGTATTTTGCCTGCCAACTGCAGGCTTTGCCTAGGTGTTGCGTACAGCGTAACGTTTATTTCCAAGCCCACATATACATGAAAATCTCTTAGGCACATATAAACAACAAAGGACATGCCCAAATATATAAGTACATATGAAATCGTTCAGTGGACTGAGAGATTTACTGTAGGTGAGATCAGAAAGTTTGCCTAATTCTTTGCTGTAAGAACTTAGTTCTGTGACTTTAATTGCTGTAACTGAAGTATGTGTTATGTGTTTCTCATGGATTGTTGCTTTTTGGAAGAAGCAGGTAAAAAGATTTTGCCAGTTGATCTAGCAGTAAAAATAGGAAAAATTGCTGAGTGCTTTCTTTGGAATGTTTTACTCACATTCTGATGTCACTCATACCAACATCTTTGGAGTAGAAATATTAAATTAGGTTTTGAAAAAGTGGACTTTCCCTTACATTTTATGAATCTTTCAAGTTCAACAGTTAGCCTTCCAAAGCATATTGAATACACTTGTCTCACCTCTGGGGCCACTGACTAGGCTGCACTTGAGCCTTCCTCACACAGGGAATGAATGGAGATTCACACGTCCAAGGGACTCAGATGGACTTTCTCCATAAAGACTGATCCTGACTAATCCTATCTGTAGGCTCTAAGTCAGAGCAGGAAGTCTGTTTTGTTCTGTCAGGTGAGATGAGAGTTGGAAGGAGAGGAAGGTGAAATCTGAAACTGAAGAAAAATAAAATGTTTTGGATAAAACTCATGGTTTGCCTAGCAGCAAAACTTGAGCAAATACCGAATCATACTTCACCAGCATACAAAGCCTAAGTACAAAGTCAGCTGTTCTCCTTGCTGAGTGCCTAGAAACACAGGTGCTAATGGGTACCAATAGGCAGCACAAGTTTTGCATGCATTTTATTTTAAGAAATAAAGGAGCTCAGTTTCTCTTTCTAGTTGCAAGAAAATTTGGCTATCTACTTTTGTATTTGATATGTAGGTCTGCTTGGAAAGGAAAGATGGTGTATGACCATCTGCTTTAAACAATCATCAGCATCAGACTCATCAAGCTCTTAATATCTTCAGGCTTTTCTGTAGATGGGAGTATGCATTAATCAACGAGACAGAATACCAAGTTCTGTGCCTTCTAAACAAGGTCTTACAGGGGCATGATATGCCTCAGGATTCTGATTCGCAATCCTGTACACTTTACCTTGGAATGACTGTTCTGGTTGTTGCTCTGCCTATGTTTCAGGAACAATTCAGTTGCTTATGTAGCAGCTCCTGCATTGCCACAAATTACAGGTTGTCAAATTAAGGAATACTGAAATTGGTTCTAGCTGTACCTTGCATCAGTTCAGAACTGTGAAACTTGTTTCACAAGCTGCCGAGCCACCCTATAGCTGGGTGAGTATAGCTTGCACCAAGAAAAAGAGGTTTAGATGGACAGCTGGAATGAGAGCTACTCTACTTGTCCTGTGATAATCTGCCCTGTCCAAGTGTTACAGCCCGGAACTCCAGAGCAGTTGTATTCTTTGTCTTTTCCCTCATTCTTTCAGTGTCCATATTCAAAAGTAAAGTGGAAAAAAGGAAAAACAGTTTCATTTTGGTATCTTGGCTAGCCAGCTTGGCACGTTCACTACCTGGGTCTGGTCTTCAGCAGCAAAAATGCTTTTAAAAGATATATTTTTTTTTTACAAGGTTCTTCAGTTTGCATGGGAATCAGTGTTTGTATAATCAGAGGATGTTTCTGCTTAAGAGGGAACCAAACAAGGACTTACAGTTTCCAGGAACTGTCAAATTTCTTCAGATCTGTTTAGATTAGTTGTGTTGGATGGGAGTCATCAGTCAGACATGTACTAAAAACCGGTTGTATTCTGCATGCAATAAATGTCCAGGTGGAGACTGGTAATGAGTGGTGTGCCCCTAGGGTCCGTTTTGGGGCCAGTGCTCTTCAACCTCTTTATCAGTGACACAGACAGTGGGATTAAGTACACCCTCAGCAAGTCTGCAGACAACACTAAGCTGAGTGGTGCCGTTGACACAACACCATTCAAAGGAACCTGGACAAACTTGAAAAGTTGGAACCACAAGAACCTAATGAGATTCAACAAGGCTAAGTGCAAGGTGTTGTGCTCGGGTCAGGGTGATGCCCGATATGTGTACAGGCTGGATGAAGAACTCATTGAGAGCAGCAGTGTGGAGAAGGACTTGGGAGTCCTGGTGAACAGAAAAGCTGGACATGAGCCACCACTGTGCACCTGCAGCCTGGAAGGCCACCAGTATCCTGGGCTGTGTCAAAAAAGGGGTGGCCAGCAGGTCGAGGGAGGGGATTGTGCCCCTCTGCTCTGCCCTTGTGCGGCCCCATCTGGAGTACTGTGTCCAGATCTGGAGCCCACAGTACAAGAAAGATGCAGAGCTGTTAGAGCGGGTCCAGAGGAGGGCTATGAAGATGCTCAGAGGGCTGGAGCACCTCTGCTGTGAAGAAAGGCTGAGGGAGCTGGGCTCGCTCAGCTTGGAGAAGGGAAGGCTCCGTGATGACATCATTGCAGCCTTCCAGTACTTGAGGGGAGCTTATAAATAGGAGGGAGAACAACTTTTTACATAAGCTGATTGTGACAGGACAAGGGGAAAAAGGGAGGGGATTCAGATGGGATAGAATTTTTTTACTCGGTGGGTGAAGCACTGGAACAGTCTGCTCAGGGAAGCTGTGGATGCCTCATCTGTGGGAGGCATTCAAAGCCAGGTTGGATAGGGATTGATCTAGTCATTGCCAACCATGCCCTCAGCAGGGGCATGGAACTAGATGATCTTTAAGGTCCCTTTCAACACAAGCCATTCTGTGGTTCAGTGAATATGAGAATAATGTAAGTAGGCTCAGCTTGTGAGGAACATCTCACTGTGAGATGGCTGTAGTTGTACCAGCTTCTGCTGCTTTTATAAACAAGTTGAATTGTCCCAGATTGTTGTCTGGTATATTAATGTAAACTGTGACTGTCTTTGTTTTTTAGTTATATGCCAGGTTGTAGTTTGTTGTTCAGAAGCTCTTACCACAGCAGCTGTAATATTGCAGCACAGAGAAATGTGCAGTGAATGAAAAGAACAGGGACAGGTGTCTCGGGGAAAATAATTTCTCTCCTCTCACAGCTTTTAGTTAACAAATATAGGTTTGCTTGATGTCATGGCCTGTTCTCAACACCTGCTATTCTACTGGGAAGAAAAAACAGAAGAATTCTTGTTGTATTCTAAGGTATCCTCACCTTTTGGAACAATTATGTCCAGGTATCTCCAATCCAGAACACTTTGTAGATGTCAGTGGTTCATGTTACCTCTTTCATAAGGGTGCTGTTTCAAGAAGCATCTTTTTGGTGGCCTTGCCAGCTGACAAGGCTTTTGTTTTATACTTGCATCACTACCATAATTGCACAGGTAAATTATTTGTAGAGATACTTGATGAGCTGGTTCAGGGAATTGAACTGGTTTTAAATCAAACACTTTCCTTGTATAGACCATATAAGTGGTTGTGCTAGCACAAATGAAGTTCTCTGTGTCTTTAAAAGCTCTGTTCTCAGGACCTTCAATGCTGGGAATCTGAGTGCAGTAGTACAGTTGCTTATGATCAGTGTACTGTCTCATAGTGAACAATGTAATATTTATTTTCTTTAGGCTGAGAAAGCTTTGGTATTTAAGGAACATATTAGGGTACAAGGTTTTCCAACCTCTATCCATTAAGAGGCTTTATTAGGAATCTGTTCTGGAATTTTGGGGTTGCCTCTAGTAAACCCCATTGCTACCAGCATCATATTTTAAAAGTAATGTTAGTAATTCCTTTGTGCTATCTGTATAAACAACACACCCCGATTCCCAGCTGTCATGGAGCTGTAGTGCTAAACATTTTTGGCAGGAAGTTTGCAAAGAGTATGTGAAAGGACTGCAGAAGACTTAAGAAAACCGGTATTTTCATCATATTGGTATCTCAAGGAGATACGGATCCACTAAACCAAGAGGTCTCAGATGATATGCAATGGAATCATTTGTAAAAGAATGAGATTAAGTGCAGATATTTTTGATAAAATTTTCCTTTGTAGATTTTGCCTTTATTTATATTTAACAAATTAACATTACTGTAGCTGGTAGTTTAGAAGGGAAGTGTGTTTGGAAATTAATTGTATAAATGCTTGCAGGAGGTAAAGAAGAGATTAGAAGGTAGAAGAGCAAAACAGAGAGGAATAGGTGTGTGAGAGGAACACAGGAGATGGAATAGAGGTATTAACTGATTAGATTGGGAAAAGTAGGTGGGATTGATGGGATGGAAATATTTCTGCAGCGCAAATTCTTCAGTGTTGTAAGGAGGGCAGAGGATTTCTGAGCTGTTGATACACTGAAGGAGAAATCTTTCTCCTTTGGCTGGGGTTGCTGTAATGACCATGTAAGTAAACAAAGGTTTGAGGGTAGAGACCATCTCTGTGCTTTCTTTCTCTAGCACTAAGCATTTTTAAACACACCTGTCACCAAAACAGTACGTGAGAAGCATCAGCTGTGCCAGTAATGGAGAGAAGGCACATACTGGGCATTGGGGATGCTCATTTGAGTCCTTGTTCTACCTTCAGCTTCCAAAACAGTGTCAACCTCAAGCAGAAGGGGAAGGTTATTATACATCTCTAGTGTGTGTTGGACTCAGCCCTTATGGAAGCAATACGGTATTTTTAATTTGAAATGCAGGCATTTGAGAAGCACGGTGCACAGTCCTTGATCAGCACTAAGAACTGGGAGACTTGGAGCACTGAAAGAAAAAATGGAACTTTTGTGGGCCGTACTTATTAAAACTGACTATTTTTGATGGAGCAGTTATAAAAAAAACGTGGTGGGTTTTTTTTTCCACCGTGATTTCCGAAGATCAGATTTTTGGTTGTGTTTTCTAGTTAATTATTTGGTGTGAGGTGTATTTCTAAAAGGAAAGCTCAGACCTGCAACATTTGAAGTTGTTTAAAAGAAAAAGTCCAGCAGAGTTTTAAGGAACCGAGCCGCATCTGCTGAGATGTTATCTCCGTGTGCACCTCCAGCAAAGGAAAGTCAGCCTGGCAACGTATATGTATTTCACCTCACGCAGATGGAGGTTTGTGAGGTAACTGAAAACTTTAAGTAAACATATAAAATTAGTAAGGTGGTTTGACATTTGTAAATAGCAAGGCTACCAGCCTGCCTGTAGCAATAAATGGCAAGCTTGGGCACCAGGTGATGCATTTTTCTGATATGATAGCACCCACCTTTAATCTTTTAAGTAAACATTTTTTTTCAAGACGTGAATTTTTACAGGATATTTAATGTCCTTGAAAACAATGTAAAATACACATAGCTTCATTTCCTCTTATCCAAACAGCTTACATCTGCTTTGCAGACAACTGTGTTGACTTGAATCACACAACAGGTCTTCCCACAGCAGGCAAACGTTTCTTTTACATGAGAACTGACTGGAAGTTAAAGTAAGTGTATACTTGCAGAGGTCGTGTGTAGACAGTTCGGTTACCAATGCAAGCTGGTAGAAAAGCAGGTGAATCGCGTTTGAAGAGGAAATGTGCTCTCTCTTAAAATTCCATTTTTCATCGGCTGTGATTGAGGGGAACGTAGTTGAAGTCAGCGTAAAGATTGAGAATGGGTGTTTTAAACGCTAGGTGGTGCCATTGTGTAAAGTTGTATTCCGGTGCGTTTCTGACATCGGGGAAGGTGACCACAGCGTTTGGAAAGCTCGGGAGAGATGCGGACAGACAAATTAACAGTTTCAGATGAGAGATTTGTAACTTGGGGTGAATGGTTTTGTAATGTGCGGATGGAGAAGGGATATCTTGGGAAAGAAAACTGTATGAGAAATTGCATTATTATTTTGGCCTTAAGTCTACCTGAAGGTGTTTGCCTCTTTTTTTTTTTTTCCTTGATATTTTTTTCTTTTCCTTCTTTCCCAAAAAGGAATAGAGAACCTGACTCACAGTGTGTGAATCTAGGACCATATCCTAGCAGCTTTATATTGTGGATGTATCAAAACAAGCTTCCCTTGTGTTACTTCAGATACACCCTAAAATGCCTTAGGATTAAAGCAATCATCTGTAATACAATATCTGTGGCTCTTTGTTGATTGGCTCAAAACATGAAATACTGCTTTTTTTTTTTTTTTTTTTTTGGAACAGTCAATGTGTTTCCTTCGGTGTCTGCCTTCACCAAAATTCTGCATTCCTTGTCTAATCCTGAGATATTAAAATAATTAAGTGGGATAGTCACAGTTTCACTTAATTAAGCATAATTGAGGTTTGGGATACTTTGATATTAAAATTTAAAAAAGGAAGCATAAAAAAATGGCTTTGCTGAGCATATGCAGCATTACTTCTATATATTGCTGCCCGTTTTAAACAGTAAACGGGGAGCTTGCTTGCCTAAGGACAGTTAGACTGACCTGCTAACAACTTGTTTAGCCTGCTAGTCTTTATCGGAGAGTGTGTGCAACTCTGTTTATCGGACCTATGTGAAGGGTGAGCTCCAACCAAAGTAATCATTATGATTTTAAAGACACGAAAATTTGATTCCCTCAGTGTTTACTCTTTAGGGTAAAGTGGCCAAAAGAAAATCAAAGTTCTGCAAGAGCCATTCAGATATTTTTGCTGTACGTAAACGATATGTTATTAATTGGTGGGGGGAAATGCATGTATTCAGCAAATGCTGCGGAATGATTGTTCCTATTGAGTCATATAAAATACGACTTCACATACTTTATTGTTTAAATATATGAGGTCCTAATAACAATTCATGTGACCTAGAAAAACACCAAAGCGTTGGCATCGAATTTTAAATTACTTCTTTCTTTCCGACCAAGAACCTTGTTCTGTAATAATATCTTACACACAGGGTTGCTTTATTATAGATGTTGCATGTATTTTAACTGCTGTGCGAAGCACCTCTCCCATGTAATTACACAAACATATTCTTAATTAATATGACTTGTGTTAGCGTGATCGAGCAATGGAATATTTTTTAGGTGTGTTTTGCAATTCTAAAAGAAGGCTGACAAATGAGGAATGTGGTTACTAAATATCACTGATCTCATGAAGAAATCCTTGTACAGGAGGAAGGCCAGGACACTTACACAGACTTCACTGCAGTCAATTGCCTTAAAGTACCCTAGAACATCTGCTTATGAAGGAATTGCAATATCCTGATCCTTAAGAAGCTGTATAGAAAAGTGTTGTCGGATATGAAGAGCACGTGGGGAGCTGGAATAGTTTGTGTATTTCATGTGGAGCTTGACTATATCAAATTGAAATACCTCTACGTACCTACATGCTAGAGTAACGTTTTTTGTGTTTCCTACTTCTGTGATTTAATCACAGAGTATACTGAAGATAGGGCTTGTACAATATTATGATGCTCTGTTCCATGGTTTGAATCAGTTGTTTTTTTAAACATTTGTGCATTTTTCTGTATGCCAATGCCTAGAATCCTTGAGGGAATTTTAGCTTGGAAACAGACATGTCTTCTCTCCCTGTGTCCATCAATTCTGTCATTCCACTTTGAACTGCAGCAAGGCAGCACAGAGTATATATCATGATCATGGTAATCATTAATGCAAATAAGATTGTGCACGTGCATGTGTAGTCATGTAGAGAGATGGTTTTGGCTCTGTGATTTCATAAAGCTTTTGAAGTCGTGGCCATGCAGCTAATGAAGGAGGAGTGGGTAGATAAATAGAATAGTTACTTCCCCGGGATATTTAGCTGAAGCAGCTGGATTTGGTAGAGTGCCACTTTGAAGGGTAGATCAGCTGGCTGCATATAGGGAATCTGGGTAATGATGCACGACTTGCTGACCAGTGGTAGAAGCAAGAATGTAGCAAGACATAGTCTGCTATCTATCTCCAAACTCACTGCAGAGCTGCCTATAGATAGGGGAGTCCTTGATAGTGCCAGTAGGCATTTTGCCATCACTATGTGGAAGCTCATTATGTTCACTTGATGCCAGTCAGTTGCAAACTAGTTGAATATTGAGAAATCATCTGTTGGGACTGTTGGAAATTTCTGATGCTTTTAGGGAGGTGGCTGCTATGAAGTGCAGCAGTTTCATAAATAGAGTGCTCATCCTTTCTCTCCTTTCCCATTACCCAGTGTAAACAAAAATGTTTGTGGGAAAGAATACCCGATAGCATGCTACGAGCAAACTGTGTTACATGTGGACAAACAGACTTAAGCCGTCCAAGCTGCTTCCGCCAAACATATCATTTAGGGTTGCTGCTCAGAGAAGAAGAGATGATACAACTTAGTCACTACGAATAAACCGCTGCACGGTGTCTTGATGCTGGAGTATGTTATCCTGAGGCAAGTTCAGAACACCACTGCATGAACCAAGAAGAGGTAGCAGTGCTGCTGTTTGCCAGGATGATGTCTTTCTCTTGGGGATGCAACAGTGAAAAGGGGACACTAATCACTAACAGTTTGGAAGGATTTGCTGGAGCTGCAGGAGGCAAGTTGAAGTCATGCTTTGTCTTTGCCTTTTATTCTCTTGTGATCTGTATGAGTGAGGAAGACATGGTTGCTGCAAAGGCTGTTTCTCAGCATACTGGAAAAAGACATGTCTGGTGACCTTTCAGTGCTTTAAAGAGAGAGGTTTCAGCGTGTCAGCGAAGTCCTGGAGCTGTGGAGAGCATACAGGTATGGGAACGAGACCTGCTCAGCTGTGAAGCAGCGCAGTGAGGGATGAAATGTGCCAAAAAGCCTGAAGAATGGGTAGGAATGTGTCCGTGTAAAGCCAGGAAACCAACAAACATCCTCTATAAAATTCTTCCTTTTCCAATAAAGATTGTTTAAAGTGACATAAAACATCAAAAATTCAGTACAATTAGAGTCTGAGAACATCACTTTGGGGAGGTCAGCTTAACTGCCCTATCTGCTTGAATGTCTTTTTTCAGACAAGCCCTGTGTTCTGGTGATTGCCCTTCCTCCTAGATGTATGGCTCCACTAGAGCCATACTCATTTGCCTGAGTTTTCCCATGACTGCTCAATAATAGTACAGAGGGAAACCCACAGAGAATTAATCCAGTCATGGTTGTGCTAATTTGCAAAGAAGTTAGGGAAAATAAGGGGAGTTTGTAATAAATGCAATGTAAAACGTGTTTACATGACTGATTCTTCTCCCCACCCCCATCAGCCTGGCCTTACCTCATTCCAGATTCCTGAGTTCTAGCTGAGAGCATTTCTGTGAAGAATGCTACCAGGAAAATTCCCTTTTTTTTTTTTATCTTGGCTATGAAAGACTTGTATGAAAAACCTTTCAGTGGAAAGAGAGAATCAGCCTACGTGTATTGCTACTGAAAAACGATGGGCTTACAGTCAGTAGTTTGGTGTTCTTAAGAGGGCTATACATCTAATCTTTGATCTAGAAATGATTTTAAGAGTCTGCACATAAGCTAAAAGAAGTTCTGTCTAAGTGCACCACCTTCAGCTCTGGGTATGACCACAATCCTGATGGTTTTTTCGGAGGGATCTTTCATGACTATGATTTCACTGCACTGCTTCTTCTATATTCATTCAGCTGGTATGTTATTTTCAGAGAAAACAAGTTGGTTTTTCAGTACTGTGTTCAGGGGTGAAGTAGACTGTCCTCTTAGAGCTTATAGTGCCAACAATCTATTCGGCTATTTCTAGGGATGATGCAGACAGTATTAAACCTGGCTTCTTCCAGTCTGCTCTGTGCGAATACTCATTTTAAGATAAATCTTTATGTATGAATGGAATGTTACTGAAGATGTATTTCCCACATTTTAGCAAATGAATATGGTTTGAAGCAGAGATTGGATCACCTCTGAAATGCATCAGGAGCCTGGAAGAGTTTCAGTACGCTAAAAAGTCAGCATAGTTTTATGTGCTTATGGGCAGTGGCAGACCTTAGATGAACAAAGTATTTATGCATGTTTAGTACCAGGGAAGCCAAAATTATTATTTTTAGTGCTTTGCTAAAGCGAAGCATGGCTGTGGCAAAGGAGTCATTTTGGCTT
>PPHD01012908.1:0-17700 GCA_002909625.1 Bambusicola thoracicus | reverse complement strand
ATAACAGTTTCTACGTGACCACAAAAATATATATTGAAATTTTCACTAGCAAAGCAAGCAATACATATTCACCTAAGAAAAAAAAAGATTTCTATTTCCTATGATTGTTTCCCCCCTATGGAAAGGCAGTTATGCTCTTATACAGGCAAGCATTTCTTTTCTTGTAAGACACAAGCTGAAAGTACATTGAACTAGTTAGCTGCACGCACACTCCACGTTCATCCTGTATTCTTTGGAATAACTGTCCAAATTTTATTAGGATTTTCTTATAATGATGTTATATGATGTCCTTGTTGTGATACTTGCATATGTAGAGATCTTAATATTGATTTACTATGTCTTTTGCCCATCCTTGAGCAGTGCAGACAGCAATTACAGCTGTTGGTGGTATCTATTTTGTCTTTTCATAATTGTCATTTCTAGTTCTACTTAAGATTAAAATATGAAAATTGCATCACGTGCACATGAGCAGAGCATCAGCTAGGCTATCAGCAATATCATGGCAGCATCATCTTTTTAACCTCCATCTTCTCCATCTTGTGTATGAAAACTGCAAAGTGCAACTTAAACTTTTAGAAGGAATTCATCATCACATGAGCTGCCTGGACAGAAAGCCCTCACTAAGGCCATTAATATCTGCTTCCCTAAATCATCAGAGCCGGGAAATGCCTGTACATCTGCACCAGGTGTTTGTAAATAGTTTGGCTTGGGTTGCTGTCTGAGATGAACCAGTTTGGTGCTGATTCCTTAGCTAGGTCTGCTCAGCTGTAGTTGCAAAGGTGCTGTGGAGCACCCATCAACCTAATTGCACAATGGATTTTAAAAAAGAAATAAATACTGGCATTAATCATGACTGTTCAGGCTCCTGGTAATTTAAATAAATCATATTCCAATCATGTACCTGGATGAGAGGTACATAATTTGTGCAAAGAAACAACAGAAAATATTTTCAAACTGCCCATGTTTCTGGTTTTAGAGAAGTAATTTTCTTTAACACAGAAAAAAGAAACCCTTGCACATGGTTGGCTTGGTGTGGGTTTCTTTACAATCTGTTCGTGTACAACAACAGCTGAGACAATGCAGAGTAAACATCAGACGTAACATCCCTGCAAACACTGATGCTATCCACTGGCCTTCCTAAGCGGGGCATTCCATCATTTGTCAGTGAACTAAATTCTCTATTAAAATTAAGTTGAACAAAGAAAAACAGAATGAGAAGCAAAGAGTTGGTGTTTGGGTTAGTTTTTTGTTTGTGCCTTTTTTTTTTTTTTTTTTTTTTTTTTAACGCTCAGGCTGTTATTTGAAAAGATCTCTTGCACACATTTGGATACAGATGAGAACAATTAAATACCCTCTAATAATTAATGTATATGCAATCTACAGCACGCATTCTCTTCTTATTAGAGGCTGTGGGTTTTTTTGTTGCAATCTAGCTAATAAAGGCTTTCTTTTCCACAAGAGAATTTTGACAGGGTTGACTCCAGACGGCTTTCCAGCTGAGGTCTGGGGCCTTGCTGAACCTTCAAAATTTTCCCATTTGAGCTGCATCAAAGTGAAGGAAATTCAAGGATCACTAACGTCTCAGATGGTAGCACTTGCCCTAACAACCAAGGTTCAGGAATTCTTTGGAGCAGGCTGAGGTCATTTTTCTCCCCTTTTCTCCTAATGCTTTTCTCTATTAATCAGAGCTCACAGCTCAGATTGGTCTTCAACTTCCTCCCAATCCTTGCTAAGCCTGTCATTTCTAGCTATTATTTACTTTAATGGACTTTGGCTGATCCCTTATGAAGCTTTGGATCTGAGAATAATAAGGCTGGAGAGTAACGGGCACAGACATGGGTGTGGGTTTGCCTGCAGATTAACCGTGGCAGATGGGCTTTATTGCGGTTTCCTGTGTGCCGAGTGTTGATTGAGAGGGTATAATGAGAGAGGTGGTGTCTGCACAATGGCTGCAGCCACTTCATTGCACCTCGCGTCTAAACAACCCCATTTTTCTAAATCTTTGGGTTGTGAAATTTTAGGAAGTCAGAGCACAAGAACAAGTACAAAAACAACTGTAAATAACCATGAATGTTAATCCAACCCTAATTGGTCCCTTCTTTCATTATGGGTACATTTTGCTGAGCTTTTTTTTCCCCCTCCTTTTAACAAATGAATGATATGGACAGCTCTGCATACATCTGATTTTTATAACAGTTTAACGCAAATATTACTCCATATCAACTTATATCATTATTAATATTAATGTCTCATTAGTTTTTGCATTATTAACTTCAGCAGCAAAAGCTTACCTTGCGATCATCTTGTTATGCTTTAGGTTTTTGTCATCTTGGGGAAATTTGTTTGAATTAAATTATCTATTGTCTAGAGAATATAAAAAATAACAGCAGGAAAATTGCTTATATCTGGCAAAATGTGTTAAAAATATGCTTTTCTTAGTCCAAACGCCATCAATTTTCAACAGCGGTCAGATAGTAAATTATTTTCAGCCATAGGTACTATCAAAAGATCTTTTACAAATTCCCCATTTTAAAGATTTTACTTAATTCCTCCCTTTCACTGATGGATTAAATCACAACTATTGATTCTTTTCTTCCTTTGGGGCTTTACCCATCTGTCCTAACGCTTTCATCCCAGCACCCCTTGGGCTGAGAGAAGTGTTCTACAAATGAACCAGTGAAAACCTGGAGAAGATTCCAGGTCAAGTTTGTGTACAAGAGTTTAAATTTTTAGTGACAGTCTTCCCTTAGCACAGGCGAAAGTTTCCACACAGAGCCGCACAAGCTAGCCCCACCAATTATCCTCCTCCTTTGAAAACCATTATCAAGTTTTTCAAAACTTCTTTCATTTCACTGTTGTCACTCGATGAAAAGGAAACTAACCACCATGTCAAGACAACTCGGCTGCCTGGCAACCAAGGGCCACATTTTAATTCTGACTTGCTTCTGGTCTTGACTAATGGAAAGTGACTATGTTAAGCCAGTCAGAAGAGTTGTTTGTCACTTCTGAAATGCAAACAAAACTATATTGTTTCGAAAGTCCAGGGCATGATTGATGTAAAGATTTACAGTAACATCATTCATTTGCCCTTGTGTTTTAGTGGGATCGATGTCATATCTTTTCATGGTTTATTAAACGCTTTGCAAGAGCCCAAATATATGATGCTTTTTGTCCTGAAGGATCTAAAGAGATTTTCCTTATGTAAGAAAACTGGGCTCCAACTTGTGAGATTTAACAATGCTATTCAGTATGTGCCTATAATTTAATAGGAAACATCAAGCAAGGCACCAGAATGTATATCAAACTGACCAGGAGGGGAAGAGAAAAAAAGAAAGCCAGCAGAGAAAGAAATCAACAGTTTTGGGGGAGGGCCAGAAAAGATACACTGCTAACTTGCTGGCTAAATACAGCTCGTTTAGACAAGCTTTCCCACAGATAAATAATGTTTTTCCCTTTCAATACCAAAACCAAGTCACAGTTTAAATTCTGCTCTCTACTTTAACTATCCACACGGAAACAAATATAAAACACGTGGCTGTTGCACTAAATTGTAGCTGAAATCATCATAAGTAAGAATCAACATCAATTATCTTGACAATGTGTGATAGATTCAAACAGGTTTTAAGAGTATGCTTTCAAAGTCATCTAAAAAATCCCGTCTAAAAACAATTATATTTCACATTATTTTTGTAAAGGCCAGATTGACATTTCTTTAAAATTAATGACCAGAAGAGGATGAATGAATCTACCAACAGTTTTGTCCTCTGGAACAGTCGGATGGACTCTCACACTCTCCCTGTGTTTGTATACATATATTTATATATATATATGCACACATATGTGTATATAAATGTGTATATGTGTATACATATATATATACTTGCATACACACTCCTTTGTCATTATATATTCAAAATGTTTGCACGTGTCTGTATATATAACAACTAAAATTGCTGCGGTAGTTTCCATCCTATTTCAAAAAGTATAAATCACTTTTCAAATGTCTATTATTAATTGATGCAATAATTTGATGCATATTCAGGACAGTGGGCATTAGATTTTTTAAGTATGCTCACACTGGTATCACTGCTGTGCTAGAGCTATGTTCCAAAATCAATACGTTTCCTTTTAACTGTTGTGACCATACCTGTTAATAAGATTTGTCATTCATATTTTAAAATAGATTATTGAAATGTAAGCATGGTAACACATTACATTACAATTGCCACGTGGGATTCTTGGGTATAGCCCATGAGGTTTCCACCACATCAGTTCCCTGGGAACTGATTCTTAGAAGTTTTGATGCAGGAAAGGTGTATGTGGGGAAAAAGAAGGAATTCAACCTGCTTTATGTCCTTCTTGGTCCCCAGTGGACGGTGATCCCATCCCAAGCCTTCCTACAAATCAAGCTGTTGTATACTCAGCTCACTCAGTACAAAACCTACTATCTTGAGCTAATGGGATGTGAGACATTATCTTCTATGTCTTCTATCCTGACCGGATGAGAAGTTCAAACTAAGAGTGGTCATCTCAGCACCAGCACTGCACCATCCAACATAAGAGGATAATGGATATTGATTGCAGGGGGCTGCAAGGAGCTACAGCAGTACAGCGGTATGGATATCAGTGATGTAAGCAGCTGTCAGAGCCATAAATACTTTCAGCTGAGGGCTGTGCTGCAAGAGGTCAAAGCACCTGGCAGAGAACAAGAATTAAGATCTCTGCCAACGTCTGCTACTTCAAGATCTCTCAGTGCATGATTTAGCTGAAGCATTAGTGACCTCAAGGAAAGAGAAGAAGGAAGGGAAGCAGCTGCCCAGTCTTTCCACTGAATGGAAGTCAAGATTGGCTCAGAAACAATAACTCCATTGACTCAGGAAAATAAATATACATTCATTCAGAAAGATCATCTAATCAGTCTAGGTCTAGGTATTAGGTCAGTGGATTACCTCAGCTGATCGCCAGTCTCCATAAATCCTGCATCTCCAAGAAGGAACAAATTAAGAACATGCACATTCCAGGACCACAGCACTTTTACAGTCCTCATGATAGCCAAAAAGAAAAAGCTGGGTGTAAAACTGCATCTCTGTAGCTAAAGTATACACAAAGCGAGTTGTAAATCAGATACACCCCAGGGAAGGCAAGCTGTAAACTACCTATCATTTTACACGGCTACACATAACCATCATGGCGGAGGAAACCCAAAAAGGTCAAGAGATTTTTCTAAGCTACCTACACCTCTGGAGTAGCTCAAGAAGCCATGTAAGCTAAAGTCCTCTGATAGCATCTCTCTCTGCTTTTTTTTTTTTTTTTTTCCTTATGGAAATGAACATGTAGCTTTCTAACTGCCTTCAGCTTCTGCTGAATTAAACACATTCCAGTGTCTCTAGAGCAGCACTTAGGCAATTGTGCTCCCCCTTGCTTTCTCCTGCGTAATACTTCTGGGGGAAAGAACACATAACGAAGCCCTCAGCTGACAATCTGGGAGGCCTGCCACTGGTTATTGCCATCAGTTATTTTTCAACTGATTCAATGGTGTGTGATAAGACAAGGGCTGAATGCTTGTAGCTACTCCTTTTCAGAACGCAGAGTTTTCTCAAAGTCCTAATAGTTCCTCTTAAATACTGGAGATTACCCAAAAGTTTCCAGCAACCTACTGGAGACCAACTCAAAATTCAAAAAAGTACAAATAATAATAATTTTTTTTTTTTGCAATATTCCATGTTCCTTTCTCAAAATAACCATGCAAATGAAATTGCAGTGCAACTGACTGAAACTTTCTACAATTGCTTCAGGTTCATAAACATTTAATGAACTCAGATTAGATTTCAATTACAATGTGAGCACTTCCATGAGCAGCAGAATGAAAGATACCTGCTCTCCACTGACTTTGCACTTGCAGTCAAGATGCCCTGGGACCTAAGGAGGGACAAAGCTCCAGCTGAATGTGATGCCCTAGGTGGGGCATTCTCTGTCCTGCAAAGACTGCTAATACCTAAGGAGCCTTTCCCACAGAGTGAACAACAGCGCATCTTCCATTGCTACCAATTTCAACAAAACAACTTGGCCAGTGGATCCACCATAGAGCACAGCCTGACACAGACATAAAAGCCATGCAGAGATGCGTGATCATAAAAAGCCCGTTTACAAAACAGGCTAAAAATTGGGTACAGTGAAAGCCAACAACAGGGGAGGGCCAACGTATGTGAACACAAATTTATATACGGCTTGGTGGCAAACCATTGGTGTCCATGTCTGCCACAAAAAAGTCATTTTCCTCCAGCTCCTAGATAAGCTGCCCTCTATAATAGTTGCTTGATTTTCCATCTGCTTTAGCTAAAGCTCTTTCATTTGTCACTTTGCATACTGTTGCTTTCTCTCTTTCAGTTGCTAGAGAGCTCACCTTCTCCCTGCACTACAGACACATTCCTTATTCTGATCCCTTTGCTAATTCTCATTAGCGATGGCATTCACAGCCCACACCGTCACTCCAGCAGGGCAGGCGGAACCTCCACCCCTGCTTTCAGCTCCCCCTTGGCTCTCCCCGAGCCCCTCACCTCCCTTCTGCCAGGTCAGGGCTCTTCAGCTGGGCTCACACTGCCCCCTGTCCCCAGCCAGGTCTCTCACCCTTCAACGCCTTGAATCACAACTTGTTCCTCCGGATGATGCACCAGTGCCTCACATTGTGCTTCTTTGTCATCTTTACATTGTACGTTCCTTTCAGCAGTGAATATAGGTTATTTATGTTGCACACAGTGCCCTGCAAATGTGGGGGACTATTCTAATGTGAGATAAATAATTACTATAATTAACAGGAAAAAAAAAAAAAACAACAAAATACCTCCCGGCAATTTGTCACAACTAAACATCTCTTTCCTTGACAGATATTTTCATATTTATGGCATGTACATAAGATCCCTTTTGCCTCTGTGTAGGGACCTGCATCTCCCATTAGCAGTAATGGGAATTATGTGTGTTCACTGAGGGGAGACTGTAGTCTACCCTAGTTGGTGTGCTGTGCTAGCTGCGTTTTATTGGATCATATGGAGCATGAAAAAAAAAATAATAAAAAAATCTTTTCCATCTTCATTGTTCAGAGAGAGAAATATGTAGGAAGCCCCCGAACACAATCATGCTTTTAATTAAGTGCTATTTGCAGGTGCTATTTCTCTCCAATTTCCTATAGCCATTTCTAAAAGAGCAATAACAAAAAATAATCTAAAAAATAAAGTGATTAGGGATAAAAATTAGCTAGTTACTAGACTGATGAGAAATTAAAAAATGAGCAATTTTAATAAACTACATTTTAAAACTGTAAACGTCCTTGTATGAATAGATGCTGGAAAATACTAAACTTCATTTCACTATCAATTTTCTGATTCATCTGAAGAAGTTCATTATCTGTTAAATTGAAGGCAAGCCTCCCACAGAGGAATGCTATCTAAAGATGGATGTGTTTGTGTGTGAAAGGATAGCCTTTCTTAGCTGTTTATCAAAAAGACAGTCAAGGACTAGTTACTATATACTTCACTACCTCATAAATATAACACATGGTATATATGTACAGTCATATGACAGTGGTTCATTTTCGTCATCTGATTTTGGCACATTAATACAAATTTAGTCCAAACATCTAAAGTTATGCTGCTAGGAATGTTGCCATCTGGTTTTAATGAATATCTGGGGTCCATTTTTCAGTTAAGCTTTTCTTATTGTGTTTGTGTGTTGCTTTTTCCAAGCTATCTGCATAATTGCTTAAAGATTTTACTGCAAAATTAATATCCTCACTGTGAATGAGAGAGAAGGGCAAAAACCAGGATGACAAAGGCTGAAATGAGGTGAAAAGCAAATTCAATTTTTCCTTGCACCATAGAAACCTCGTCAGGACTAGCTTTATCTGGTAATCCACATTTAAACTTTAACCTGTAGGGGGGCTCTTTGTGTTAGTTAATGTAAGCATAAAAAGAGTCTGAACCACTAATCAGATTAATCATATTTTGTGAGACTCAAAAGCTTCATTAAAAGGACCTCGTTTCCAAGCTACACATTTCAGAAAGGGAAAAAAAGTTGGCTATGAAAAGGAAAGAGTAACACTGAAATTCAAAAAGACACAGACTGTGTGTCTCCTGGAATTAAACCAAACAGAGTAAGAACTGGAACAACACCCACCTTCATAAAATACACCTTGATCATGCCAAAATAACTGGGACATTTTGTTATGGAAATTATGCATTCCCTACATTTACTAAGCTTTATCTTACGCACAAGAGAGAACTATTTATTAGATAAATACAATAAATGTCTTCCCTTTTCTAATATTTATGGAAGTTTCCCTTTCCAGTGAAGCAATCATATTTCTCAACTATTTCAGGTGACCCCTCAGAGACAAGACAATGTGAACTTCAGAAGCATAAGAACCGGAGCCTGTCATCTGTAGACAGGTTATTTACAGTCACACTAGAAACATCCCAGTTCTCTAAAGAGCATGAAAGCGAGAGAGCAAGATACTTCCTCAAGTTAGTGCAGCCTTGAGCTTGCTTTCAAGAACAGAATTACTCTATATTGTAATAAGCAAATAGCTTGCCAAAAATGAAGCTTCAGCAAACTTTCATTCATGTCTATGGAATAGAATGTCAGAATCCCAATCTCAAAACTTTGGTCATCGTGCTCAACAAGAAGAATTTTCACTTAGGACAGTGTGAAGCCCAGTCAGATCTCAGCTTACCCTGCATCACTGTGGAGTTAGCAAACATCTTAAATCAGGGGAAACGATGTACTTGAGTAACAGTGCTAAAAGTCTTATCTTTGGAAGGTTATTTAACACTGAGCAAATGAAGCCCATTAAAGTAGTTAAATAGATGATACTTTAGGAAGAATGTAAGAGGTAGGGAAAGAAATCAAGACATGACATCACTGGGATAATCACTTGAAATTACAAACACCCATTTTCCAAACATGGAAGAAAGAAATAGGCATAGCCTCACCTTTATTTTCCAGGCAAGACGGGGCATCCTTATGCTGCATCACAGCCAAACTGTTTCCTTGTATTTCATCATTACATTTCCATTTTTCTCTTCCCACAACTTGGCAAGATCTCTTCAAGTTCCTGCAAGTTCTGCAACCCTAAACAATAAGTCAGCTCACTCCGAGGCCATTTAGTTAACCTAGAAACATCTTTTAATGCTTACTCTGAGAACTCCACTCCACGAGGAGTTAAAGAAATTCATTATGTTATAAATGTCTATTTACTAACTTTTGTCCATAATTATACACAGACTATACATCCTGGCTCAGTTATATCAAAAGGCAGTGCTCATACTCTAAGAGACAGCAGGTGAGGGATGAGGAATCTTCTGCAGAAAACAACCAATCATCAAGAAGTTGTCAGTGCCTTGTGAAGCTCAGAATGAAAGGGCAGAGTTTGGGTGGCTAAAGCCCTCTTCCACCTTCACTTTTGTGGACCTGATGTCCATACTGCATGTGCTGTAGAAGCTTGAAAGAAAACACAGCCGACCAGCTTCTCAACTCTCCACAGGCCTTATACTGCACACACAGTTTTATCACAAACTTTCATTTTATGACTGCACTCCTGAGCGTGTGCCATTGTGTGCCCTGAGGTCTTCGCTGTTCCTTCATCAAACCAAGCAGCTGTCGAAATATGCCTCAGCTCTGTCCAGCACACATTCCCCAGCTTTGCCTTCCAAGGAAAAGGAGGGGAGAAAGACCAGTGGATGCCAAGGTCTTGCTCCAGTGAGGAGCTGGGACCTGGCCAAGGACAGGCTCCTGGGTTCTTAGTGTAAATTTAGACCATGATACCATTGAAATCCTCAGAAAATATCATAAGTTATTTACAAGCTGACTTCAGCTCATCTTCACCCATATAAATATGAAGGAAGTGTGCAGCCTTCAGTTGAATACTTCTAAGAGATATTTTAAAAAAGGGAAACTAAGAAAAGCTCTGGGATTCACACTATTTTGTGTGGGGTGAGGTTTCCTCAGCCTTCCTGTCTCACCTTGCTTAATGGTAAATTCAAATGGAATCCACGCAAACACTCTTCAAGTGTGTAAAATCCCATGCCTGTGCCCACAGGAGTTTGTGTTGGTGACCCTCACTCACCTGTACTCTTTGAACTCCGTGTTTGCAGGTGGTCCTCCTGGCTGTACTCCATTTGCAATTCAACCAGCAGGGTGCAGGGGGCAGAGTGGGAGCCCCAGTTCCTCTCCTCCACAGCACTGTCAGACTTGCACAGAGTCTGAGTCACCCTCATGCCACTCATGCTTCCACAGGGCATGTCCATTTCCTGAAAGATGCAGCAAACTTCAAAGGCTGGAAGGGTTCAAGCTACTCTCATTATCTCACACAAAATATTATACTCAAGAAAAAAAATTGTTTAAATTCTGGCCTCAGGTAGGTAATGACATCTATTGGAACTGTTTAAAAAAAGAAAAAAACAACAAACAAAACTGCCAGTTCAAATATGCCTGCATTTGTTCAAGAAGAACAATGACAATTACCAATGTACGCACCTTTCATGATCTGTTGTTCACAAAGATCTCGAGAATCTATGTGAAGAGATGATGCTAATCATTTATGAATGTCTGACCCTGCTAAACTTTACATTTGTAAATCCAAGCAACTCAGGGACTGCTGAGACTGTTACCCAAGCTAGATGAGAAGGTCAGATCCACATTACCTGAGCTGTGTAACATCATTTGTCTCTGCACAATCCAGAATAGATTTTTCCTTGTTCAGGAGGAACAGCTGTTTAACCCTATCAACAATATATTTACATGTAAATCCTTTGAGATAATCCAGATTTGGCTGTGAAGGCCTGTACTGATCTCCAATGGAAAGCAAAAAAAACCCCAAAGTAGCACAGAAGGCACCACTGGAATGCCCACAGGAAAGCAGCAGACCTGGTACTTCCACCACTTCAAACATAAAAAATTCTGTTTTGCCAAAAACAAACAAACAAAAAAAAACCAAAACAAATCCTCTCTCTTCTGTAGTTCTAGACTCAGCAGATCATTAGTTAGGTAAAGATCTTTTCATCATTAACAGCTCCTTGGTAAGATGTTTCCCACAAGGCTAATGATGCTCTAAGTCACTTTTGTTTCTTTTCTTCAGCTTTCCTCTCTCCAGGTTAAAACTCATGCAAAACAAAACAGTGTTGCTGAGCTCTGTGGCATGATGGAGGAAGAGTCTGTGGCACCCTAAGGCCTGATAGTATAATAATGTTACCAAGAGAGTGGGGCAGGGAAACATTCCCGTGACTGCTTGGCAGGTTTTCCCAACTACTTGAATTGTGTGAAGGTAGCCTCATATCTATGAATATTGCATAGTCAAATCCTATGTTCTGTTCTGAGATCTTAAATAATATTCCAGATGGGGACAAAAGTATAAATATTTCTGCACTAAAATCACAGGGGTTTTAAACATTATAAATTTAAATACTTGGATCAAGTCATATCATCTAGTAGGCTTTAAGACACAGAGCACCACATAGCAAACAAGGGAAGAGTACAGCCAGCTCCCTTTACTGTCTGTGCTGCCTGAAATACAGGGAGGATTCCCACCCTTTAAAATTTGGTAAAAGTGACTGCGTTGGGAAATGCAAAACTCATTCTCACAACTTAGTGAGGTTCTGCAGAGAAAGTCTAAACCTAAACACATGGCTAGAGTGGGTTTCAGTGGACGTCATGGCCAAAAATATAGGAAGTGATTATTCTTTGAGTCTTCTGAAAGATTTGGAGGGAAACAGAGTACAAAAGATCAGGACAGTTTCCTAAGTTGCCTAGATGAAATCCAGGCCAACTCCCAGTTGTTTGGACCTCTGTTTACCCTTGCAAATCAAAGGAGACAGTTCACCGGAGAATCCACTGGTTCGCTGTATTTCAGAATGTTATTTCAGAATGTTATTTCAGCTGGAGACTCAACAGACAAACTTTGAGCAGTTCTGCAGCTGCAATTGTGTATTATATCTTAGTTTTTTAATGACAAAGTGGCAGTGTATCCTTGAGACATTATGTTGAGGTGGTATTTCTGTGTTATATTCAGATGATCAGAGTAATAAAATAATAGTTTTCTATTGTCTGAATTCCTGTTGAATGAAACAGCTCATTTCCCTGCCTCTACATGAAGAGAAATAAGGTATTTTTCGAGCATTTGGCACCAAAAGAGCATTTTTTAGAATTATTCTAGTTATGGTCCCATCTGCATCCTGTTCCACTGTTAATGCAAATAGGGAAAACAGAACTGCACAATAACAGAGGAAGGACAAGTGGACAAAAACCCATACTTTTAGTGTTTCCATCTCTCATCTATGAAAACAGATTTATAAATATAATCTTGTTTGAGAGGCTGCTCTTCACTTGTGATGAGAAAGCACTGGAGACTGTTCTGTTGAAATCATAGTCTGGTCACACTGCTAATTCACGTTTGCAAGCCAACATCACTTAAATTACAGTTACATGATGCACTCTTAGGAAAAGTAGGTTATGCACATTTGATTTTAAGTGGGAATGCAGTAGTCAGTCTAGTTGGGAAATTTATTCATTGAGGAAAAGTTGTTTTTAAAAGCCACACTGTCTAGAGGAACAGACATAATGCTATATTTTGGACAATTCTATCACAGGATTTAATAGTAGTCAGTACTTAACAAGCAGCTTTTTGCAACAAAATAAACATTACCCCATTTAGGTAGATTACAAACAGACCTCAGACACTATAGTGCCCTCTGTTTCTCACTCATCTCTTGAGTTGCAACTTCCATACTTATATGGTTAAACTCTTTCTCCATAAAAAGATTTTTCTGTTGCTATATAAAGCCTTTGTATTGCCATGCTCCACCTGTAGGTTGTATCAACTTACTGCACACATGGAGAACTAAGTTTAACCAGGTTTGTGCCAAGTAAGGCAGTGACATTAGCGTCAGTGCTAATGGCTTTGTACCTTGGTGAAAATATACTGAGCTTAGAACTAAAGATATGAAGTGCTTCATGAACATCAAAGCATTACTTTATTGTAAGGGAGAAATATAGCCTAGTGCTTAACAGAACCTTCTCTTACCCTTCACCCAGTAGCTCCCGCATCTCTCCATATGGATGGATCTTCAGTCTTCTCAAAACCACCACCACACAGGTGAGTTTTTCAGGAACTTTTCAAGCCAGCACAAAATTATTTTTCAAAGTTATCCAGAGGAAAACGTATAAAAGGGTTTCAATGCAGTTCAACCTTTCACATCTAGGAGAAGAAAACAAACATGTTCCAGTGAAAAGCAATGATTTTACTTCAGCAGTCAGGTATGTGCAGTGCTTTGGTCAGCTGGCTGGGGGTGGATCACCTGCAGAGGAGTTTGGAGGGTCTCTCTAAGAACTGGGAAGTTAGGATTAGAAATCCGCCTGATTTAAGAAGGGGTTTTTAAGCAATTAACTCCACAAGTGAACAAAAGTGAAGCACAAAGAAGCACTAATGGGAAGAGATCATTAATGCAATCCATCCATATTCTCCATCTATATGCTCATTACCTGCTGACAACAGCAGTAGGCTTTGCCCATACAAGGGAATAGACCAAAATAGCTGTTGCAGAAGAAGCCATTCTTCAATAACCTTCCGGTTGTCCCTGTGTGGACACTGTAGGAATAATTAGCGCACTTATTCTGCTCTAGAATAATCAGTGCACTAATTATTCCAGACTAAAGTATCCTTTATTCCCAAACTCTTTGTCCACAAGGGGAGCTATTGTGAAGTAGCTGCGCTCTGTGCTCCATTTCCATGTGTAAGGACATGCTCTGTGCTGCCGGAATAACTGCACACCCAGACAGTAGGAGCAAAGCAAATTACAGGCAAGTTTTGACTCTCCCAGCAGTCATGCTGATTTGCTGAAGGAAGTGAATATATGGAGTTGTTGTGAAAGCAGGATTCAGCTGTATGGCAGTCAATGAGCTCCTCTTTCACAAGCTTGTCCATTATAAAAACTTTTCAGTCACATTTGAATCCAAATTTACTTAATGGCTATAGCATACGGGAGGTGACAGGGCAGATGAGACTGTTTCATTCTTTTGCAAAGTGTGAAATGCTGAAATTGGATAAGCATACTGTATAATTAGCTAATTTGATGGGGTAGATTTATCCAGTCTACCTATCGAGAAACACCACTGGTGTAGCAGTTTTTCATGATGCAAGGCAATTAAAATGGAGACCAGTATGCCCAGAGAGTGACCCCAAAAAGCATTTCAAATACTTTTAAGATACAGGAAGGAAATGCTGGTGTTAGGTTTTACTAAACTGGGAGGAGAATCACAATGCCTTGGCCTACTCTCCTTAAGCCTATCAACATGGCAGAGTACAACCAAAGGCAGATTCAAATTTCCACCCTTTTCTTTTAAGTTCTCTTTCTACTTTGTGAAATTGGATACAAGATATTTGCATGCAATAAATAATACTCTGCTTCTGTGTTTCATACAGGTTGCTTTGTCTCAACCTCCATCCCCTACCTTTATCTCACCAGAATAAAAACAAATGCTATTTGGGATTAATTTCACAATAAATGGCATTATTGTTCAGCACGTATTTTCAATAGTCACGGGATGTTATCTGTTAGCATTTTACTGATCTCTACACTGTCTGGCTAAGCTCTAAGTTGTTGTCTGATATTTCTCAAAAGAGATTCATTGCCTCGAAGCTTCCAGCCCCTTCTCACAGTATTACTCTGCAATTCATTCTTCAGACTTTGATCTAGAAGTTTATTTACTCCAAGATACGCTCTGTGCCATTACCTGTCCCAAATTTATTGTAATAAAATGTTATGCAATCTCTTGGAAACTGACTAGATTACACTGACTTTTATCATATTGTATGCCCAGAGTTCTGCTCAGAAAAAATGTTATTAAAGAGTTCCTTAGTGGAAGAAAATACAACACATCTGTAGCTTCAAAAAGATCTGCTGATGGATTACCAAAATAATAGAGCAAATTTGATTTGTGACAAATATCATCTATTCTATTTAATGCTCAAAAGACAGCTTTTAGTTGCTAGCGATTCCCATTATAAGTTTTTCCTCAATTAGAGATTCTGTTCATTTACAAGATAGATGCAATTAGAAATACAAGATGTTCTGTATTCTTAGCTAAGTCTGTTATTATCCTGTGCTTCTCATGTAGCAGTTCTACCCTGAATTGAACTAAATTATGAGTTAAGAACTGAAAACACTGCCACTTTTACTTCTTGCTGCCCATTTCTTTTAAGTAAATACTTTAAATTACAAAATTGTTCCAGAAGAAATAGAAATTATGTTGAAAGTACCCCACTGCTGCTGTAACAGTTTCAGATTTATTGAAACCTTCTCACTGTATTACAATAGCTCCTGCTGTTTTACCTGGACTATAGCAATCCCAGACTCCAGCCTTGTAGTATTTTTAATATTTAAAACCATCTGGGATAAAAATAAAACAACAAAACCAACATTCTTCTATCTTCAAGTTTTGATTGGAATCAGAGTGGAAACGCGAAGATGAAAATTTTAAATGTCCCTTTCTCATTGCTAGTAGGTTGGCTAAGAGCCACACAGCAACATTTCAGTTTTGCACTTATCCCTGATTTTAAAGGATCTAATTTTATTTTATCTGTATTTATTAAGGCCAACTCTAGCACAGCAGTACAGTGAGAGAAGAAAAACTTTTAGTATTAAAACAGCACTGAACTTGAGGAGACATACTTCCCCAACTGCAGCTATCCTACAGCTGGAGATGTGCTCTTACAGTCATTCTTATGAGGAAGTTTCACATCAAATTTCTTGATCTTTTTGTCATAATCATTAAAGTGGGAATACAGGCTCTGGAAATTGCATTTACTGTTGTACGAAAGCATGCTGAAGTTTCAAGTGTTCGCATAATTTTGCTATCCTATTACTTTAGCATGGAGTAATTCTTATTTCTTTTTGGACAGACAAAGAATTTTAAAATGAAAGCTATGTGATGACCCACCTCCTTCCTTATATACATACAAACCTCTGTGCTCAAACTGTGCCAGGAATTTAGAATACTTTGTTTTAAATTGCTTCTTCTCTCCTCCCCCCATATACACTTATGTACATATACCCATTTAAAATGCACATCAAGAACATAGATTACAAACATTACAGACAATAGCAGATCTATTCACCACTGCTTCACAGATAACAAGATATAACAAAAATCTAAAGTAGTAATGATTCTCTGTGAAGTAAGGTACCAACTTTGGTTTTACACAGTAAGTAAGTCCAGAGCAACTTCTGGTGCATCATGGGTAAGTGGCAGCATTCTCTATATTTACTATTTAATTCTTTGCTATTTGTTAAGCACTCTTACAAGCTAGCATGGAGGACAGATAAAACCAGCTAGAAATACTTAGTTTTTAATCCAAGCCAGCACCTTGTGATCTGAAGCCAAATGCTACCCACTCACTGTAATTGTCTGACTGAGGTCAAAGGATTATTTACTGGTCTAAACTGGTCCCAAAAATAACTGAGACCTAAATGATATTCAGAAATAGTTCCAAAACAACCTAAACAAAACCAGATTGCCTGTCTCACCTGTTGTTCACAAGGAGAAAAGCTGTCCACAATCCACCAAATTCTCTCTCTTTATTTTCATTGTTGACAGTTTTTTTCACAGACAAGGGCAGGCAAACCAACCACCAGATGGTGAGCTCAAGCAAACACATTTAACGGTACCTGAAATTAGAAGTCCTTGACTTCTGGAAAACAGTAAAACAAAATCAGTGAAATGGACAACTGCAAAGAGGATCCACAAAGGTGATCACTGTGCAAGCTGAGATCAGAAGAAAGTGGAAAAGGATAGCTATTTAGGCACTGAATTTTGTTATAAATTACATATGCAAAGCAAGTCCTGAAAATAGGCAGCTTTTCATGCCAGGGGAACAGTGAGTCGGTATATAAAATTTATACTGAATTTGTCGGAGGCATTTTCACGACGACGATATTTATTTGTTTGTTTGTTTTTGACATTATTGCCACTGTTCTTCACTAATACTCCATTTCCAAAGCATTACGGAAAGCTTTCTGTGTTCCATCCCTTGCCACCTTTGCAGATGCATTCACAGTGTTAAGCATAACTGAAATTAGCCCTTCATGAGATCCTGGCAGTTTAGAACAGCCTCAAGCAGAGAAAGAGATAAACACATATTTGTATAACTATGAAATGCCTCAGTTGAAGGTAAGCAAAGAAATTAGACTTGGAGAGTTCATAAGGGGAATGCAGATCATAAAATGAACAGACTCCCTGAGATAAAAATAATGACCAAGCACTTCAAGCCTGCAACACACTGAAGATCATACAAAATGAGCTTGGCAAAGCACAATACACAAAACAGTCATTTGCAAACATCACACCACGCTCAAATCAGGGAACCATTCCGTATAACCTCACAGATTCAAGATTTGTTTTCTGATAGACTCACAATGAATTTCCAAATGCGCTCTCCAGACAGACCCTAACACAACCTCTGCTTACAAGTTAGGCTCCTTTACTATTTGGGTTTCTTTCTTAAACCCAGTTTCCTGCCTAAGATTTAAAAGGTTTTAAAACTTCTCTATTGTAATAAAGGGATTTTCCTCTTCACCATTCTAAATAAGCCATGCCTTTGAAAACCAGTGTTCCTCTACATCATAGCTGTCAAAAAAGTAACTCAACCAGCTGCAG
>PPHD01012907.1:0-17700 GCA_002909625.1 Bambusicola thoracicus | reverse complement strand
AACCATGGGCAGGGTTGCCAGCCACTAGACCGGGCTGCCCAGAGCCACATCCAGCCTGGCCTTGAATGCCTCCAGGGATGGGGCATCCACAACCTCCTTGGGCAACCTGTTCCAGTGTGTCAACGCCCTCTGTGTGAAAAACTTCCTCCTAATATCTAAGCTCAGTCTCCCCAGTCTCAGTTTAAAACCATAAGCTGATAAACCATAAACAGGGTCTTATGGTTTAAAACCATAAACAGGGTAAACAGTTGTTGCCCATCTTGTTAATGCATTCCCTTCAAGTACTGAAAGGCCACAGTGAGGTCTCCTCAGAGCCTTCTCCAAGCTACGCAACCCCAGTTCCCTCAACTTTTATTCATAAGAGAGGTGCTCCAGCCCTCTGATCATTTTAGTGGCCCTCCTCTGAACCCGTTCCAAGTGTTCCATGTCTTACTCGTGCTGAGGGCCCCAGGCCTGGACACAGTACTCCAGATGGAACATCACAAGAGCTGAGTAGAGGGGGACAGTCACCTTCCTCTTCCTGCTGGCTACTCCTCTTTTAATGCAGCCCAGAGTACTGTTGGCCTTGTGGGCTGCAAGGACATACTGCTGGCTCATGTCCAGCTTTTCATCCACCAGGAATGGAGAAACACATCTGCTTCTCCCATAAGCTTGGTAAACAGAACAGCCTTAGAACACCAAGAGAAGGTGTAAAAAGAAGCTGGACAAAAAGAAAATAAAGCATTGTTTCAGGTATGCCTTGAGAGAAGAGAACCTGCTACAGCAGTCAGATTTTGCTGTTTGTTTGTTTGTTTTAATTCCAAACTGATGTGGAATCTTCAAGAAAATACATGATTCTAGGCCTGCAAACTAGTTAGATTTCATATTCCCTTCTATCTACTGATCTATTGTCTGCCTGTGCGGTAGCCTTTACATCTATCTGTGTGCATTCTCAGCATATGTTAGATTTAAATCATTTGAAAACAAAGCTAGTATCCTACAAATATGGAGAAATAAATTAGTATTGAGCACAAGGATGAATAGCAGAGAATGTGATCTAATTGCAGAGTGGTGGATTTCATCTTGGAAGGAGGGGTGGAGACAAGGAGGCAGCACAGCCTCCAAAGGAATGACGACAGCTCTGTCAGAGCTGAGGGCAGGAAACGAGTTTAGAACGTTCTTTAAACAAGGTAAATCATATTTTATAGATGACTGTACTAGCCCTGTGATTAACTGAAGGTAGGTTACATGTAACTAAAAACATGGGAGACAGGAACCATCAACAAATTATTTCAGTACATTAATGAAGTTGGTGTTTGATCAAGTGGGAAGAGCAATGAATTGCAAGCACAGCACCAGGGTAGAAGAAGTGAAATAATAAAAAGGCAGGCTTTGGATTTATTCCTTGAAGAGTTGAGAGAACATCCTGGATGGGAACTACGGACAGTTGCCATGGTAAGTCTGTCCTTAGGTGAGGACTAGAGAAAAAACCTGTGGAAGTGTCAGAGGTCAGGCTGATGGGAGGCACTAGGACTGACTCAGCCACAGTGTAGATCAGAAGGAGCTCACTTGAAGTGTATCAGTTACTGCTCCATCATTGTATACCACAAGCTAGGTGCTTGAGTATAGCCATGAGCTCATCTGTTTAACAGCAGTAATTCAAAACCCTATGACATGGCAATAGAGCAGTTTGTTACCTAAGACCTTGAGTTTGAAAAACACTGTTTTAGGGCCAGGCAAGGAATTGGTGCATTCAGTGCAGGGCATTCTCTAAATGCACTTCAAGTGCTTCCTGTCACTGCTGACACCCAAGAACCTACTCTGTTTTCAGGTGCTAAGGGCAACAGGTATTCAGGAAACAGGACTGAATGCCCACTCCAGAGACACATTTCTTCAAAAAAGGGAACAGTTTCCCAATACAAGGAGGGTTGCAGGCTTTGTTGGTTTAGGTCCCCCCATGGACTGGGGTGATGCAGTTGCATCCTAACTTTGTGCAGGCAGAGGCTTTACCTTTGCTGCATTCAGCCCTGGTTCCATGGGGCCATGCAGTATTTTCCCTACTTTGATTTCCTTTTCAGAACTGAACAACAGAAAAACACACTGAAGAGTCACATCTGCAAAAACATGAAGTCACATTTCTCAAATTCAGATTTGCTACAACTCTGGAGTGAGATAAATTCAGGCTCAAAGATACAGCAGTTACAGATTTATCTTTTGAAGATAAATGACTGTGAGCATACATTTGCTATGGTAACACCAATGACATACAGACTTTAAAATAGGAGTAGCTAAAAAAATGTTATCTACTTACATTGCCATCCACCTTAAGAATGCTTGAAAGATTTAAGAAAATACTCATGTTAAAACATAATATTCAAGCAGAGAATTAAACAGCAAACCAGTCTGGATATGTAGGCAGGTATATCTAGGCAACAACGAATGACACTTCACATAGTTAATTTGGAAAGCAGTGCTTCATCACAGTAAATGCATTCATTACTCTTAACCTAATCTGCAGTCTTAACTCTTTTAGAAGGGAGACAGCTAACACTGTGCAACAAAACAAATACACCCTTTCTCTGTCCAGACCCTCCATAATGCCAGGTGGTGGTGTGATTGCTCATTTCCCAGGTGGATGTCATCCTCTGCTGGTGCAGTGCCTCTGCCCCTTGAGGTTTGCAGGAGCATCCCATCAGCCATACAGAGTTAAAAACTTTACCTGCTTCAGCTGCCTGCAGCATTGAACTGTGTACCAACCCTCCAACTTTATTCACTGAAGTGTGGGTTTATGTTCAATTTTAGCTTATAATCAAGCAGTATATCAGGATGTGAGGAATGGAGTAATACAGCTGTAGATGCAAAGTAGCATGCTGGGGACCCCATTGGGTTGTCCCCCATATCACATCTGCTATATCCGCATCAAATCCTAACAGGCATACAGCTTTCCTTTTAGCCTGGAGATACCAGTGTAAGAGTGGGTGATTATGGAGTTGGTGATTACAGATTACGTGGAGCTGATTGCATAAAGTGGGGAGTGGGAGGGAGCTGGGACCAGGCCAGGTCCTGCTGGCAGTGCTGAGCCCTGCAGAGCTGCCCCGTGGGTCTGAAAGACAGCAGGGCTGTTTAGAATGGCTGGCCCAACAGCTGCTGCCAGTGAGGGGTAACAGTAGAACCGCACCTCCCTAACAGATGGAGAAACCTTTCCAGCTGGGGAGAGCTGAGCCTAGTGCAGCAGAGCAGGTGCTGCCAGCATGACCTGGGACTCCAGAGGCTGGCAGCAGTGCAGTGCGTGCAGGCTGGCAGGTGCCTGCAGGGACTGCTTGGTGGAGCAGTAGGAGCTTGTCATGCACAGCTGTGATATAAGCATAGCATCACTACAGTGACCGTCTACAGACACGGGATGTCTTTCTCTAACTGCTAGCTTGTTGGTTCCCCAAAACATTTCCAAACATTACCAGATATTAAAACAAACAAACAAAAAAGTAGATTCTGGGTTTAACAGTCAGTATCTAGCTTGCAGCTCACGTTTGTGCTGAACGCTATGAACCGATCACCTGGATTTTCAGCATACCACAGGAAGCTCTTGTTCAGAGCAGGGATTAAGTTTTAAAAGACACTGTAATGTGAGTGCATAAAGATTATTTTCAGAGATGAAAGCACAGGAAATGTAATTGTGTCCTGAAGCACCAAACAGCTGCAGCCCCACGAGGCATGAGCAGGGTCAGGAGGCATTGTCTGTTGGTGCTGAGAGCAGCACAGCACCCAGTGGGGTTAGTGGTGGAGCTGCAGGGGAAGGGTCACTGAACTGTGATGGGGATCTCTGTACCACTCTGAAACCAGTGTGTCTGTTGGGCCTTCTGTGTTTGTACTTCAGTTAACTGGGTTAGAAATTATGGTCAATCCATTACTATTCTAGAAAACAGTATGACAACAATTGCCAACAAAGAATTTAACCTCAAACAGCCAACAGCTTGTTCTGAAACAAAGCTCATGTGGTTTGTTAGCCAGCATTGGTGCAACAGTGCTACTGGCTGACACAGCCAGACCTGAGGCCACACCAGTGTATGCACAGCACAGGCACAGCTGCACTACTTCGATGGAACATGGTCTCCCACCTACGGGTAGAACAGAGCCGCAATACAGCTGTCCCTGCTCCCCAGCACTCTCAGCTGTGCTCTTTGCGGAGCCAGATCACAGCTGTGCGCATGGAACCCAGGTAACTGCCTGTTGGGAGTAATTAAGTGAAATGCGAAAAACTGGAAGAGGGGTCTGGCACCAAAGAATTGTTGCACCTTCAGCCCGAGTGTGCCTGTTTTTCCTGCCATGCACACTGTCCCTCATCTTAAAGCTATGACATTGGCACTTGGCACAGCTTGGGCCCAGTACATGGCGAAGCGTGGGTCCATGCTGCATTCACACTGCAGGAGCACTCCCTGAGGTTGAGCTTGGTCTGCAGCAGTCTTCCCATTAACCTTCCCCCAGCCCTTCCCCTGCACATCTTCCTGTGCAATTCCAAATGTTGCTGAAGAGAAAAAACTTTCTGTGTAGCTCTTGTGACGCTAGTGATACACCTTCCCCCCATAAGGTGGGAAGGTCTCCTGCACTGCCTGTACGCAGCATCACTACAGGGCACAGCCACAGTCTGTAGGGGTGCATCAGCACCCACCTCAGTGCCACTGCAGAACAATGACTTCTTTAAAGAAGGGCGCCAATTTTGCAGAACTTGTTATCTTCACATATGAGGGTTATTTGAATGAGAGCAAAAAGCCACAGAACAGGTAAGGAAAGCTTCTAACAGCTAAGGGAAGGAGTCAGGCCTCTGGACAGCATGGAGTGGACAGGATCTATCTGCAGGGCAGAAAGACAACACTAACACAATGTTGCACACTGGTCATCTGCAAAGGCGCCCAAACTGTTGCTTAGGACATTGTAGGATATTGCTTGCCTAAGGCAAGCCCAAGGATATACTGTATTGGGCAGTGGTGGTGCCTGTGTTAGTGAAGCTTGAAACAGAACCAAACTACCAAACTAGCCAGGCTCCACCACACCTGAATTCAGTGCAGGTGTGCACATTATCAGCTCACTGCTCCTCCCCTGCCCCAGACACTGCAGTGCTTGCCTAGTTACCAAATTGCTTAAATCTTCTGCAGTATTTACACCATTATTCTATTATTTTTTTTTTCATGGTGGGCAGTAGAAGGTTTCAGTGTCACCAGCAGCAGTGAAAAAATTATTGCTACCCACCCGGCCCCACTGCTGTTGTTTCTAGCCATGAAAATACAAATCATGTCCTTGGTAAGACCTGCTTTAATGAAGATGGCTGGATTTTGATCTGATTCCATGTAACATTTAAAAATCACAGACACACCAGTAAACAACAATCCTACTTTAAAATTAACCTCCATTTTTTAAAGGACAGAAGTTCCATTTTAAGACCTGTCTAGATTCATTAAATCTCACTTAACCAGGCAACTGCTGTCCAAACAAAAGCTTAAAGACAAATGTTTAATTTCTACAGAAAAAATTAGCTTTGACTTGCTCCATAGATCACAGACAATATATTCCTCATAAAATGGAAATTATCATTACTGTACATACTTTATTATCTGAAATAGTAAGAAATAACTGACCAGGTCCAAAATAAGAGCAAAATTCAAATCCAACAGAACAGTATTTTTTTAATTGCATACATCCTAACAATGAAGATATTTACCTACTACACATCCATACACATGCAAGTGAATCCATTCAGCTCCAAATGAGCCTACTGAAGTCAATTGACTTCGCATACTTAAGTAGGCTGCTAAATGAGAGAATTTTGCAGGTCAGTGTTTGCAGTGCCCAATTTGCAGCAAAAGCATGTTCACAATACATCCCCGAATGGTCTTTTTCTTTCTTTCTTTCTTAAGCATCAAAAAAGAACATACACAGTACATGGCCACATATCCAACCGTTTAGTGAAGAAAATGCTAGTTCACGCAGGGCTCCTCTAACTTACCTGTGGCTTGGCAGAAGAGGTGGAAGGGTCCCCGAGCACTAACATGCTGTGCCTGGTCATTTAGGAAAGGTTGCAACAACATGACCTTTAGAGGGTCTGCGCTAGACCAAACATCAGGCTCGATATTGGTGGGTGAAGGAGGTGGACCACATCCCACACAAGACAAAAAGGAAGTATCAGAAGGAGGGAAAGGTATAGGAGATGAGGCTGTGTGACAGAAGAGGACAGAAAAGAAAGAAAACAAAGTGGTACTAAGGAAAACAGTTGCAAGAAATACATCACATGCTGAAGAAATAATGAAAAAAGGCAAATGAATTTTAGAAGGGTTGTAAAAGGAACTATCCCCAGAGGCCTAGGAAAGAACGCTTTTCTCTTTCACTCCTGTCTTTTCCATCCGTCCTATCCCCCAGAGGCTTACAAAAGCCAAATAAATAAAGCTGAAAACCTGCTCCAAACTGGTGAGAGTTTTCTTTTTTTCCCCCATAAAGGAAGCCACAAGGAACATTAGCACTCACAGTATGGAAAGGGTTGCCATCACGTCAACTTTCATAAAAGTCAAAGTGTAATACAATTTATTTTAATATTTATTCTGCTATATATACATAATTAAAAATAGAAAAATAAAACCAAACTGAATCTTATAAAATATAAACTGTTCACACTAAGATGGTCTAAATTAAAGTTTGCATGAAGTTTCAACATAGAGAAGCAGCCTAGACACACTGCTATTTACTGTTAAAATGCACTCCTAGAAGTATTTACAGAAAGATGCAGTGAGAGGGACAGCTCTCTGTGGGACTGTACCACACAAAATGCTTTTAGAGACAAACAGTACAGCTGTGAACCAGGCTTAGAACAAATGCACATTTTCACTTTTGCAGACATGATTCAAATGAACAGTTCAAATTACTGATTGTTTGAGGAGCTCCAGTTTCAGTCTCCAGTTGCATAAGAGATTAGATGTCATCCAGAAAGGGTGACGCTGCAAAAATTTGTCACAAGAAAAGAAGTTATTTCTGAATCGAAAAACAAAAAGAAAACAAAAAACCATCCCCAAAGTTTTCTTATCAGGCTGTATCCTAACAGTCCATTCCAGTGAGTTGTAAGATGAGTTACCGCATGGAATTTTCAATTCCTTTTTTGCTTTCACAGTGCAAAAAATCTCTCAGTGTCACTGCAAAGTGACAGCTGCTTGCCTGTACTATTTCATTAAAAAAATAATCAAAAGAAAGTGGAAAAATCCAATGGTGTAGAGNCAGGCCTAGAGAAATGGGGATGCTGCTTTCAGCACCCAGCACAGACTGCCTCCAGACTGTCTTCCCCAGCAGCAGCTGCAGGGACAGACAGACAGCAAGGACGGATGCAATATGTGAAGAGTGCTGCTCAGCTCTGCCAGCCTGCAACAGATCAGAAGCAGCAGTGCAAAAAAAAAAAAAAAAAAAAAGAGCAGGTGGCTATGTCCAGCTTAGTTAAGGAAGATAAAATGTTTCTAAATCTATCATTTATTCTTTCCCCTTCTTACTCCAGTCCACAAGTTTTATACTGATATTGTTACCTAAATTTCTAGAAAGCAGCAAGAAAAAAAGCCTTTAAACAAGATTATCCCTGAGAATCTTACACAAATCAAGCCAACTATATATCCCCATATACTTTAAAAGCTAAGATACTTAAAATGCAGTTAAAGTAATTAACTTTAACCAACTAAAGAGATCTAGCGTGCCAAAAGACAAAGCGTCAAATGAAAAATAATCACTAGAAGCAAAGAAAAAATGTTCCAATTTGGACAATAGTCTATAATTTACCAATCTGATAAACTAAACTTAATTTCCAATTTGGAATTCAAATTAACCTAGAACTTTTTTTAATGGCAGCTAAAAGATTTGCAGACTGAAGTACTTTTTAAAGCCAACTGAATTAGTTACTTTTATCCCAAGGAAGAAAAGGGGCAAAAAGGAGCGGGCAACCATTCACCAGAGTTAAGTACTCCATGTGTGGGTAAGAATTGGGAATAAACAAATGGGGATCTGAAACTGGCCATTTAAAAAAACCTGATAGAACAAACAAGACGGTATGGTCTGCAGACGAGAACACTGCTTCTGTATCTGGTGAGATCTGAATGTGAATTGGCTTGCTGTGTAGCTGAAGCACGTAAAGCTCGCCTATGGCTCAGTGGTCACAACCACGCTCTTGGTGCTCAAAAATAGCGTAGTACCATGGATAATTTCCAACACAAAAACAACGGTTGTGTCCTTCAGTCTCCTTCCACATCTGAGTCAGCATACTTGAGCTCACACTTCACATCAAAAGGTTTGTCCTTGGCCTCCCTAGACACCTGTGCGTCCCTGGCCTGAAGCTGTCCATTCCCACAGTCCGGCTCCGTCTCATAGCCGGTGTCATGCGCTGGCTTTGGCTGCTCCCCACTCTGGTGGCTGATGCTGCCTTGCTCCACCAGGGTTTCTTTCACACTCTGTTCACAATCAGAAAAATCTGACTTTGTTTTCTTCTTGCCAAGCAACATGATTGAGCGAAATTTCAAGCACTGCCCTGGCAAATACCCTTTGTAACAATTGTAGGAAAGCAGGCACAAGAAGAGAACAAAAAAAAAGAGGAAGAGGAACATCAACAGGAAGTTATCGTTTGACTTCAGAAACATTGTCTTTTCTGGGACTGTGTCAGGAATTGAATTGAAAAGCTCTATGTTGGAGGTTGCACTTGTTAGGACAGGGCCAACAGGTTTTGTTATTATCCTCGCAGTTGTTACTGGTACAGTCTGAGTGGTTGAGGTTTGAGCAGTAGAGACCTCAGTTGATACAGCTGACACTTCTGGTACCTCACTATTACCTTCTATTGGTGCAGCTGCCACCACTGGGCTTGCCGTAGTATGCTGGACTTTCTTCAGTTCCAAAACGTGCTTAGCCAACAGCTGAGAGAATTTCTTATTCTTCACTTTTTCTTCTGACAGACACTGGTAAACACCACTGTCTCCTTCTGATAAATTGAAGATGAGTAGCGCCTTTTCCAGTAGGCGGTATTTGGGACTCTCCACTCTCAGAACATCATCTCTGAACTTCCAAACTACCTGTGCCAGATTGGACTTCTGAGAACACTTGAGCTCTGCTGTGCTCCCATGCTTGAATGTATGCTGTAGCGAATTCTCTCTCACTTTATCTGGAACACCAAAATAAACATGCAAAGTATCAGCAATGATTCCTTTTTGATCTAATCTGCACAGTCTGAAGAGACTGTGCTAGTAATAATGGAAACGCAAAGACTATGGTTATCTCAAGACCAAGATAACAGCATGCAAGTCTCCATGAAATACTAAACTACAGATGTGTACAGGACATCAAAACAGATTACAAGATTAGACACCTCAAACTCCAAAACAGCTTCCACTTCCAGAAAAGTAGGGGGAGACTTCATTGATCCAAACTGAGTGTGCCTCTAAGTTATCATTTGAAACAAGATGCTCAACTTCGTATAACTTTCAAATCAATTAGTAAATTTTAAGTAATGACAGAATGTTCAAGAAGAAATTTAATTTTGAGAAATGTAAATACCAGTACTCAAATTAAACTCTCTTCTAAAAAGATCAGTACCTATTGCATATCTACAACACAATACGATAAATGAGCGATATAACTAACAAGTCAAACTCTCATGGTGGCCCTCGCTGTGCTTAGATAAGAAATGAAAAAAGAATAAAGCAGTGTACTATTTACTGCACTACAAGTCTTCTCTAACACTAGTCTTCTTTAAGATCTCCATAATCTGATGGCAGCAACATACACGAGAAAGAAAGGACCTGCAGTTACTTGTCTTAAAGTACACTGGAGGGTACTTCAGCTGCTCTCTGTGATGTATTGAGCTCCCCTCCCCCCTCATAATAAAAGCAGCTTTTTTCAGGACCATTTCATCCGATCCAGCAACAACAATCAAGCACTTAATCAAGACTCACAGTAGAATGTCAAATATTATTTTATCAGAGACCTCTGTACTAGAGGTACTTATGATAAATAGTACTTTCATTCACAACATGCTGTTGAGGTACTCCCATTCATTTCAGAAGTGTGTGTACTGCTCACTGGAATGTACACAAATACAAACATTTCATGACAAGATGAAGGCTGTACAGATGCTCAAATATGAAAAAACAACAGAACTTCATACATATTAAAATGTAAATTATAATATAGGTAATCACAAACACAAGTCATTCCTATGCCACCTAGATAAGTAGCTCTTCACATAATGTAACTCACCAGAACAAGAAGATGCATCTCCACCTATGTTCTGAATCCAATTCCTGTAAAAAATAGTGCAAGTATGACAGCTTCAAACGTTATTCCTATGTCCGTCCATCCTCTAACGTAAGATAAATTTTATCTTATCTAAATAGCACAAGCTGACATTTTTTATGTAGGCAATTGATGGATAAGAAGAACTATGTGTTTGAAAACATTAAGTTAAAAAAAAAAATCTTGGTAAGATATACAAAACCAATTGCAACTATAGTCAAAGGCTGCCATTACCTTTCAGTTTCACTTTCTTGAAAAATATCAACGCAAGAACCCTCAAGAGGTTTCCAAGCACAGTAAGGATCCCTTGCTAAAACACAGTCAAAACAAGTGGTGTACATGTCACAGAATGCCACAGGAGACTGAACCACACCAGAATTTGAACCAGCGTAGAGGTATCTTCTGCTCTAAAAACAAACAGAAAAAAAACAACCAACAACAACAACAAAAAACAAACTCACATAAACAAGCCTACATACTCAATCACATTCATGAAACAACTGAAAAATTATTAAAAGAGGTGCATACATACTTGTATGTTTGTAAAAAACATTTTTAAAATGTTTTTAAAATATTCAGTGACACTTGAAGTGGAAATAAAGAACAGAAAATTACAATCAACACACTTCATAAGAAAGAAAAGTAACTGCCTAACTGTGGCTCTTATATATCGTTTTTTGTTCTTCCCCATAAATACAAATTCACTGATAGACTTCATGCAAAGAAAGACAAGCATGTGCTAATGACAAAACTGCAGTGGATACGTCCAAGCTTGAAAAGGGAAGGTTTTCTATACTGCTCCTACATCTGTTAATCCAAAGCAACTCTTTGCCTTCTAGTCAGGTCCCTGCCGCTCCAGTGTCAGCCTTGCATTTGAATCTTCCTTGAACACTCTGCAGGAATGAACTGTGAATAACATTCAAAGGAATGAATGTTGGCACAAGAGGGATATAAAGAGAATAACTGCTTCACCTACTGTTCCTGGGGATCTGTTACAACTCTCACTCTATGCACAACAGGAAAACCATCACACTCATTCTGATCATTCTTGTCATAAAAGACTGAAACAGATGAGTGAAATGGCAAGTATTCAAGTGCAGGGAAACTGATGACTGAAGGTATACTGTGAATTTACCTACCACTATACAAAGCTTCGGGAAATAGGTTTGCCCTGCAAAGAAACACCATAAGCAATCTACCATCTAGTATTTTTCAGACACTGTGCATACAAGGCCAAATATCAAGCTCCACCTTGGCAATGGATTTACTTCCTCTTGAGTACAATACCAAACAAATGTATTGGCACTCTACAGCAGTTGTCCTGGCAAAGAAGTCAGATCCAGGCACCCAAGTGGCTTTGTCTGTATTGATTTTCAGTATGTAGATCTGAAATTCTGTACAGATTTTCGGTATGCAGAAACGGCACCTGGGGGATGCCTTTTTGACTCTGGCAGGATGAACACTGTCACAGAGAAATGGACAAGTATCCAGAAAACGATCCTAATAAAGCAAGATTCTTCCTAAGCATCATACTCATCACGAAGATTTGTTCTTGACATCAAGAACAACTTCAAGATACACAAACAAACAAAAACACTTAGAGTTGAATTTAGATTTGGAGGCTTACCGTCATGTTTTTATTTAACTACATGAAGAGGTATTACCATGAGAACTCAGAAGAGGGTAGTCTTTAATGCACTGAACAGAAGAACGTGTTTTTGAGTAAACTAATGAATGCTTCATTATAGCTAACAGAAGTCTCTAGAGGAAGATCAAGCAGAAACTTCTTTAGATCCCTCATATGTGTGAATTTCAAGGAAAAACCTAACAAAAGACAAATCTGGATCAAAACAGAAATGTACACTACTGGAAGATGGGACTTTCAAAGAGAACTAAACTTCAGAGACACACATTCAAATGCAGTCTTTCATACTAAAATTTAACTTAACATTAGTCTATGCTGGAGTGTCCACATAATAAATTTACAGCATTAAAACATGTAGGGCTTTCTAGGAAAAGCTTCCCCTGGTTCACTGCAGTCAGTCTGTCTTTCCAGCGTTCCGTTGGCTAACATCCAAGCCAACAGGGCAACACTGCACAAGGGTATCAGTGCCTTTGAATGGTTCCAAGCTGGAGCATTCAGGGAGTTCAGAAAACAAGTGAAGAACTGAGCAGACCATTGCAAAAATCCAGACATCGTTCAGCCAAACAGGAGTTAGAGGATCAGCTGTAGGCACATTTTACTGACTAGAACCCTCTGAGCCAGGTGAGGGTATATGAGGGTCTGAGGCTCACTGTCAAGAGTAAGACCTACTGCTCTCCTACTGTTAATCAGTTACTACGGGATGCCACTATACGTATCAAAGTACAGCTATATGAATGACCTGCTCTAGGTGTCCTGGCTAGAGCAGGAGTTGGACCAGATCGACCTACAAGTGCCTCTCAACCTTAACTATTCTGTAATTCTGCATCCTGGTCAGTGTGATGAATCACATAGAAAAACAATAGATTCCATTGAATTCCATTGAAAGCTTCTAAAAGGAAGCTTTTAATCACACTGACTTTGACTTGTCTGTCAAGAGTATATTCTATTTTCACAATACTTCTTTCTGTTACAAGGACTACTACACATGCTAGATGAGCTGGAAAGAATTTTGGCATAAAGCTCTTTTCCATGGAATTGATCATGTTGGAATAGCTGCTATTAAGGTATCTTGGCAGTAGTCCTAAATCCCTAATATCAGAGTGTTTACTGATCGCTGGGTACTTACTGAATGCCAGTAAGATTATCAGACACTTTTAAACAGTCATTCTTTCCTCACCAGTTGAAGGGTTTGATGCTACAAGCTATCGTTTATGATAATAATTTTGTAGATGTTCATGGATCTGCGTGTCTGAGTAAACAGGGACAGAAGACTAGTGCACAAAATACACAAAATGATTATTCGCCCACTGTTGAAAAATCACTCAACAATTAAACCCAGTAACTGATAATCATGCAAAACATTACTGTGTTTGGAGCCTGTAGCAAAGCCTGTGTCTTCCAGCTGTGGCTGAAGCCCTATCTGGCTGGCAGGACCTCACCAGTAATCCTTTTACCACCATTCACCACCAGCAGCACCAACGTGCTTAGTCTCCTAATAAATCTACCAGACAAAACCAGCATGATAAGTCTGGGAAAGCAGAATCTTCAGTCTGTTAAAAAACTCTCTCACTAACGTCTGTTTCCTCAGAAAAATATCATCACTCCTACATTTATTTCCTGGGGATTTTTCCTGGCCTCAAGGGGTCAGGATTTTTACACCACTCCTAATCTAAAAATCTATACCTCTAAATACATTCCAGCTTTTAGCTCCTGTACAACCACAGTGAGACTGCACATCTGTGTTCCCATTCCACCACCACACACACTTTCCCCAGATCTAGACAACCTCAAAAACTTGACACCTATCAAAAACAACAGAAATTATCAGGGAAAATACTGACACTACTGCAGAAACTACAGCTGCAGATTTCCACGGTCTGCACTGCTTCATTAAGATTATTTTTACAAGATGGTAGATAAGTTTTATAGAACAGAAAAAAAAAAATGAAAAAAAAATGCTGTGATGCTTATAGCACCTACTTTTTTGGATGAAAGTAAGAGTGTCTGGACTGGCTCAAACTTTGGGAAAAGTTGTGTTTCTTCTATAATATGCATTCCATTTTCGTAGCTGATAGCTTTGTGCAGGGCCCCTTGATCTGCAATAACACAGCAATGTATTTAAGTGAGATTCTTAAAATAAATAGGCAGGTAAAAAAGCACACTTGCTACAATTTGCATCACTTATCCAGCTGAGACTTAACATCAGCCTGTGCCAATGGTAAACATTGTACCTGCCACTGCAAGGAGTTCTGGAAAAGAGAAGGCCTTCTGAAATGAAGAATGGCTTTCAGGGATTATCTCATGTATGTTTAAGCAAAACACTACAGTTTTGCAGTTTGCAGAATGGCTTAGATTGGACGGTATCTTAAAGATCATCCAGTTTCAACCCCCTGCCATGGACAGGTCTGGAACGCACTAGATCAGTCTGCTCCTGCCCAGGGTGCCATCACTCCTGACCTTGAATGCTTCCAGAGATGGGGCGTCAACAACTCCTCTGGGCAGCCTGTGCCAGTGCCTCACTGCCCTCTGAGTAAAAAATTTCTGAGTAACACCTAACTTGAAATCTCCCCTCTTGAGTTCAAAGCCTCTCCCCCTCACCCTATCACTTTTAGAACATGTTAAAAGTTGCTCCCCCTCCTGCTTGTAAGCTCCCTTTTAGTACTGGAAGGTGACAATGAGCTCTTTCTGGAGCCTTCTCTTCTCCAAGCTCAACTTACTCAACTTTTCTTCGTAGGAGAGGTGCTCCAGCCCTTTAAACATCTTCACGGCCCTTCTATGGACCTGCTGATACAGCTTCACACTCTCCCTGTACACATACTTGGGCACTGTACTATAGATGGGACCTCAGAAGGGTACAGTAGAGGGAGACAATCACCTTCAACCCTCAACCTGCTGGCCACCCCTCTTTTGATGCAGCCCAGGATACCACTGGCCTTCCAGGCTGCAAGAACACACTACATCAGACCGCAAAGTCCTTCTCTGCATGGATGCTTTCAATGAGTTCTCCCAGTCTGCACACACATCTGGGATTGCCTCGACCCAAGTGCAGTATCTTGCATTTGGCTTTGTTAAACCTCATTAGATTAGATCTGCCCACTTTCCAAGCCCATTCAGGTCCCTGTGGATGGCATCCATCCACTTCCACTTGGTCAACTGCATCACTCAGCTTGGTGTCATCAGCAAACTTGCTGAGGGGTACACTGAATCCCACTGTCAATGTCATTGATAAAGTTGGGCTTTCAGTTCTCCTCCTGCAACAGCTCCTCAAAGCATGCAACGTTCTCCACGTACTTATCGTGGCTCCCCATTTTTCTATGAAAATACCACACACTGTAAAAATACCATAAATATGTAAATATTTTGAGTTTCCATTAGAGCACACGTCTGTCTGAAGAATAAGCACATTATCAAAAAGAATGTTATGCAGAACTTACCTGTACTGATGAACATAACATCATATATTGTACCATTGAGTGCTCTGACTCTGTCTACTACAATCTGGGTATACTTCACATCTCGCTTTACAAGGCGGGGTCTGTCTCCCACTGGAGTCACTGAATCATCCATTAGTGGATGGTCTTTAACAAACTGCAACGTTTTGTCTGGTAAATTCAGAGAAGTCATGTAGTTCAAGGCTCTGGCTTCACTGTTTATACACTATTATTTAAAAACAGAAGAAAGAAATAATAGAGAGAAAAGCAAATTACATCCTAGTGGCAAGTACACACATTTTCTTCTGCACATAAGGACATAACTGCACACTGTACTCATCCAAGCCTGGAAGGTACTCAAGTTCCACAGCACCTTGGCTTCTGCAATATGCTGATCTCTAAGCAAATGGATCATATTACATTTTTATTTGGACCCAAAAGATATTATAGGAAAATACTCTTTATGGATTCCTATGCTTCTTAATTAGCTTTAAGTGTAATCCTACTCATCAGTTGCAGTAAGACAACTGCAAGAAATATGAGTGTGAAAGAGACCTAGGACTATGAGCATTTCAGCTTTCAGAGCAATACGCTGCACTGATTAAACCTGCTGGACCTAGTAAGACAATGCAACAATTTTTACACTTTTGTTCACTTGAACTAAAAAAATCTCTGCTGCTCCCTAAGATATACTATTATCTTTTTCATCACTAGAAGTTTAGTAACAAAATAACAAAAATATAAAAACTGCAATTAACCGTATGGTAAGTTTAAAAAAAAAGCACTGTTTCCCAAATACAAACTTTGGAATAAATCACTTGAAGTGTCTTTCAGGAAATCTTTACAAAGTATCCAGATCACCGCAATCTAATACTACGCTTTAGTAGGGCTTTTTTGTTTTCATGGTATTTTTTTCCTGTTTGTTTGTTTGCTTTTCTAGTTTCTTTACTCCTGTGTATCATATCCAAAATTACAGAAACTTACTGCACCAGGTCGAGGGTTAGGAATCTCCCCATTGTACCGTACCCACTTAGTATGGGACTGTTCTACTGTAGCACTCTGCATATACTTTCCTTTTGAGAAAACTTCTTCTACAGCAGACAAATTGTAGGCACACACGGCTGACAGTCCCACATTATTCCTAAAAATATAGGAATAAAAAAAAATCACAGGAGTAATTAATTGATTTAGCAACCAGCTGAGATCAAAAGTACTCATTCAGGGAAACACTGTAATAGCACACTTACAGCTGTGGGGTAAAGACTCCATATATCACTGGTTCCTTCAAGGTTGGAGACTTCAGTATAAAAACATCATTGATAATATTGAAAATTAAATTCTTATCAGGAATGGTGCATATCAATCTGGCCTTGAGAAAAGAAGTCCATTTTTTCTGCAAAGTCCTTAATCCTCCTTGGTCCCTCTTTTGGCATTGGGAAAAAAAGAAAAGTGTCTATGAAGATAATTTGGCAGAAGTTTTGCATTTAGGAACCACAGCTACTAAGCTACTGAACTATTTTTTTCTTCTATTTTCTAACTGTTTTCAAACTTTTCTAACTAACATACTTCTTTTAACATTTCATCTACAGCAACATCAAAAACTGTTAATATGTTCATGTACAGAAAATTGAGGAAGCCATAGAATTTATTTATTTACTTATTGGAGTCAACAGAAATAATGCAGAATGGTTTTTGTCAACATCTGCAAACAAGATGAGACACTGCACTTCTAAAAGAACTGTACTTCAGCATTTGAAAAACAGAGATGAGTAACGTACCGTTATAAAACACAAATGCATATTAGAACAATTAAAATAAACACAGAGGTACTATACATATCCTTTAACACAAATTAGTAACACTGCATTTGTTCTCTGACATCCAAACAGAAATTATTCATACTGTAATCCTGCAATATGCACTTAACATGCCTGACATTAACAATTCCACTAGGAAAAAAATGCACCAGTGACCTAATTACCAGTTACCAGAATGAAGAGATGGACAATACACTTTATAAACAGTTTGGTGAGGTCTCAAGGTCACCCCCCCTTGTTCTTGTGGGGGACTTCAACTTCCCAGACATCTGCTGGATTTATAATACAGCAGACAGGGAACAGTTGCGGGGGTTCCTAGAGTGTGTGGGAGATAACTTCCTGACACAGCTGGTGAGGAGGCTATGAGGGGAAGCAAAATCCTGGACCTTCTGTTTGTTAACAGAGAAGGTCTGGTGGGGGATGTAAAGGTTGGAGGCCGTCTGGGGCACAGTGATCATGAGATACTAGATTTCTCTATCCTTGTTGAACCATGGAGGCGAGTCAGCAGAACTGCCACCTTGGACTTCCAGAG